>CM029607.1:37693121-37986093 GCA_017311375.1 Mytilus coruscus | reverse complement strand
ATATTCCAGAGCTTGTGTTTCCCATAATGATTTCTTTGATATAGATTTGCTGCTTACAAAGGAAACTATTGGACCAAGTGGTAAAGTTGAAGTCGACCATCAAGAGTTGACGGTTATCTGTGTTACAATTGTTTCCAATTTTCGTAAGCAGATTGTGACATCTCCCTAATGAGACTCATCAGCGAATTTATAGTGACCATGAGCAACACGATAGATGCCACCATGGGAGTATGATAAACTTACCATTCTGGAGCTCCTTTTATCATCTACAGTATTTTGATGGGCTGGTGTTGCTCAGGCACTTTTTTCATGCAGTGTTTTGTGAACTTGTTTGTCTTTTCATCGGCTTTAGTTTTTTTTGCCATATCTTTGTCAGTTCATCTCGACTTATGAGCTTTAAATTTCTCTTTGGTATCTTCTGATATATTTGTATGCCAACTCTCTCGTGACAACAGGACGTATGTATTCTACAATACATATCTTATTTAATTGTATCTTGATGAAGCATTTAACACTCATTTTCTATGTTAAAAAGTGGATCAAATTTAATATTTTATTCAACAATACATGCTATTCATTGATCCATGCTCAACCTAACATATTCGAGAGAACCTGAACCTACTAAAATGCAGAATGATTTAGGATTTAAATGTCACTGTCAAAGTTTGATTTTTCTAAGAAAGAGTGAGAAACGTTGTAATGAAAATAGTACCATATTTTTGTCTTCATGTATGCAATCCTATTTTTTCGTCATCAGGTTTATATACAAGTTAGCAAAAAATTATATTTGCTTTGAAGATGTAATCAGTAAACGAAGTGTAGGAAATTGTACGCAGATTGGTGATGCTATACAAAAAATTAAGAAAATAACGAAAAGGAAATTGGCTACTGCAAACTTAAGAAAATCAAAATTAGATTTTGGACACTGACACAGTAGTACATCGATATTTGTACTTCATTCATTTTGCTACTGGTGTAAGGATTTTGCTATTTATTTCATACTAAACAACAGTAAAAACGCACCACTTTGGAGTGAAAATATCCTTTGCATATACCTATTTTAAAAGTGATTGAAAAGAGTCAAAATTTTGACACAAAGTTTTGGAAGAGACAAACACCAAATTCTGTAAAAATAAACATTTTCTTAATGTTAAGTTTTGACATTTAAAAACAAACACACACATTTTTACACCCCCCTCCAAAAAAAAAATTGAAAAATGTTGCCAAATTTATGTAAAGTGTATCTTTTGGCATAAACAACTAAATAGACTTTTTGAAATAATTACACCAGGGTTTTCGATATCACAAACTATTCAAAACATTTACTAAATTTTATCATCGGTATAAGGACATCATTCGTAAATATAGCTCAACATGCAGACTTCTTATACGTTCAGGTATTTCACATCCAATTTTTATGGAAATATTCTTTATAAAGCACAAAATGTCAGTATTCACCTCAGAAGCTAACAAAACTTTTAAATAGACTTATTAAGAAGGGATATAGTTACGATACTGTTGTATTTTAACAAAACGCATTTGACTAACAACAAATGTTCTTAAACCCTGCTGACTGCCATTGGCGATTGTCAAATAAACGGATCACCGATGTAATAAATGGATCTTAATTATAAATTTAATACTAAACAGAAAACAATCAACTTGCTGAAAAGATGGTATACCGCAAACAAAAGGTGCAAAGGTTTTTTGTACACCATATCCGGATTTCGACAATTAATGTCTCTTCAGTGATGTTAGGAATCGAAACGGTATTTGGAAAGCCATACAATTTACCTCAATTTAGGATAGACTCTTGAATTTTGAGGAGTCAACATAGGATGAACGGATCATATATACCCGAAGGCAAATATAATACAAGCCCAAACGAAAAAATATAAACAAGTCTAAATTGAAAACAACGTTCAAACCTATGATTGCGTTGGATAAAAACCGCAATTTTTATACGTGTGCATGCAAAACAAATTTCTTGTTAGAGGGGTCTAAATACAGCACAAACAACATTTTCCAGAAGACCAAAAAAGTGAAAAAGTATATTTTAACAAAACGCATTTGACTAACAGGTCGAACAACAAATGTTCTTAAACCCTGCTGACTGCCATTGGCGATTGCCGAATAAACGGATCACCGATGTAATAAATGGATCTTAATTATAAATTTAATATTAAACAGATAACAATCAACTTGCGGAAAAGATGGTATACCGCAAACAAAAGGTGCAAAGGTTTTTTGTACACCATATCCGGATTTCGACAATTAATGTCTCTTCAGTGATGTTAGGAATCGAAACGGTATTTGGAAAGCCATACAATTTACCTCAATTTAGGATAGACTCTTGAATTTTGAGGAGCCAACATAGGAAGAACGGATCATATAAACCCGAAGGCAAATATAATACAAGCCCAAACGAAAAAATATAAACAAGTCTAAATTGAAAACAACGTTCAAACCTATATATATATATATATATATATATATACAAGTCTAAATTGAAAACAACGTTCAAACCTATGATTGCGTTGGATAAAAATCGCAATTTTTTTACGTGTGCATGCAAAAAAAAATTCTTGGTAGAGGGGTCTAAATACAGCACAAACAACATTTTCCAAAAGACCAAAAAAGTGGAAAAGTATATTTTAACAAAACGCATTTGACTAGCAGGTCGAACAACTGATGTTCTTAAACCCTGCTGACTGCCATTGGCGATTGCCAAATAAACGGATCACAAGATGTAACAAAATAGATCTATATATAGGATTAAAAGTTTGGTGACTATGTTAAACATCTTTAACATGGAACTTACAATAAAAGGTACAACAAAGACAACTAATTCTGCCTTATATCGTGACCTTCATCTAGAAATTGACAATGAGGGTCGGTTGAAAATAAAAATTTACTACGAAAGAGATGATTTCAGCTTTCCAATTGTGATCTCCCATTATTATGAAGTAACATTCTAGCAGCGTCTGTATACATATGGAGTAAACATATTCCATTTGATATGATATTCCAGAGCTTGTGTTTCCCATAATGATTTCTTTGATATAGATTTGCTGCTTACAAGGAAACTATTGGACCAAGTGGTAAAGTTGAAGTCGACCATCAAGAGTTGACGGTTATCTGTGTTACAATTGTTTCCAATTTTCGTAAGCAGATTGTGACATCTCCCTAATGAGACTCATCAGCGAATTTATAGTGACCATGAGCAACACGATAGATGCCACCATTGGAGTATGATAAACTTACCATTCTGGAGCTCCTTTTATCATCTACAGTATTTTGATGGGCTGGTGTTGCTCAGGCACTTTTTTCATGCAGTGTTTTGTGAACTTGTTTGTCTTTTCATCGGCTTTAGTTTTTTTTTTGCCATATCTTTGTCAGTTCATCTCGACTTATGAGCTTTAAATTTCTCTTTGGTATCTTCTGATATATTTGTATGCCAACTCTCTCGTGACAACAGGACGTATGTATTCTACAATACATATCTTATACAATTGTATCTTGATGAAGCATTTAACACTCATTTTCTATGTTAAAAAGTGGATCAAATTTAATATTTTATTCAACAATACATGCTATTCAATGATCCATGCTCAACCTAACATATTCGAGAGAACCTGAACCTACTAAAATGCAGAATGATTTAGGATTTAAATGTCACTGTCAAAGTTTGATTTTTCTAAGAAAGAGTGAGAAACGTTGTAATGAAAATAGTACCATATTTTTGTCTTCATGTATGCAATCCTATTTTTCGTCATCAGGTTTATATACAAGTTAGCAAAAATTATATTTTCTTTGAAGATGTAATCAGTAAACGAAGTGTAGGAAATTGTACGCAGATTGGTGATGCTATACAAAAAATTAAGAAAATAACGAAAAGGAAATTGGCTACTGCAAACTTAAGAAAATCAAAATTAGATTTTGGACACTGACACAGTAGTACATCGATATTTGTACTTCATTCATTTTGCTACTGGTGTAAGGATTTTGCTATTTATTTCATACTAAACAACAGTAAAAACGCACCACTTTGGAGTGAAAATATCCTTTGCATATACCTATTTTAAAAGTGATTGAAAAGAGTCAAAATTTTGACACAAAGTTTTGGAAGAGACAAACACCAAATTCTGTAAAAATAAACATTTTCTTAATGTTAAGTTTTGACATTTAAAAACAAACACACACATTTTTACACCCCCCTCCAAAAAAAAAAAAAATTGAAAAAATGTTGCCAAATTTATGTAAAGTGTATCTTTTGGCATAAACAACTAAATAGACTTTTTGAAATAATTACACCAGGGTTTTCGATATCACAAACTATTCAAAACATTTACTAAATTTTATCATCGGTATAAGGACATCATTCGTAAATATAGCTCAACATGCAGACTTCTTATACGTTCAGGTATTTCACATCCAATTTTTTATGGAAATATTCTTTATAAAGCACAAAAATGTCAGTATTCACCTCAGAAGCTAACAAAACTTTTAAATAGACTTAAGAAGGGATATAGTTACGATACTGTTGTCAGGTCATTAAAGATTGCATATTTTGGCGTTAATAATGATTCACTTTTAGGGTCTTTGCATCGGAACTAAACACATTTATTTAAAAACGAGTTGTTGACATGACACGGGTTATGTTCTTCTCATATATGTTATGATGGTATGATACTAAACCCCTAACGGGAAGTATTGTGCCTGATATTCATATGATGAAGACATAATCTTTCAATCAGTTTAATTGAAGTCTGGAGCTGGCATGTCAGTTAACTGCTAGTAGTCTGTTGTTATTTATGTATTATTGTCATTTTGTTTATTTTTCTTTGGTTACATCTTCTGACATCAGACTCGGACTTCTCTTGAACTGAATTTTAATGTGCGTATTGTTATGCGTTTACTTTTCTACATTGGCTAGAGGTATAGGGGTAGGGTTGAGATCTCATAAACATGTTTAACCCCGCCGCATTTTTGCGCCTGTCCCAAGTCAGGAGCCTCAAGCCTTTGTTAGTCTTGTATTATTTTTAATTTTAGTTTCTTGTGTACAATTTGGAGTTTAGTATGGCGTTCATTATCACTGAACTAGTATATATTTGTTTAGGGGCCAGCTGAAGGACGCCTCCGGGTGCGGGAATTTCTCGCTGCATTGAAGACCTGTTGGTGACCTTCTGCTGTTGTCTATTCTATGGTCGGGTTGTTGTCTCTTTGACACATTCCCCATTTCCATTCTCAATTTTATTTTTGACATTGACATATTTAAGACTTTTGAATTCTCCATTGTAGCCGCTAAAATCAAAACATTTTTGTAAATCTTACAATTATTTCAAGGATATTCTTAAAGTATCTTAGATTTCTACAAATTTGTAGCAAAAACAAGAAATTCTGAAACAACAATATATGGTAAGATGTGGTGCGTTACGTGTGTTGTAAAGTATATTATAACATCTAAATGTGTTTTAAACATTTGCAAAGTTGCAGTCATGACTGGATAGCCGGTAGTCCTCGAGAAAAAAGTATTATGCAGTTAGCCATATGATGAATCAGTTCAAATTTTCAAACTTAAATCGTACATTGAGAGAAAATTACATGCAGCAAGACAACAATTGTAGCTGTTTATAAAAAGAATAGACCCTACGATAACTCTTATATTTTGTACCTGGCATTACATTGTTATCTTAAACATAAAATGTGCTAAATGATGGATGATTCATATAGGAAAATATATACAAGTGATTTTTACAGTTTAATTGTAATTTCATCGATTGTTGTGATCAATGTTATTATTTAGTATCTTCAAAGAACTTAACTTATAGACAAACTTTGCTAATGTTTACCCTCTATTTTACCGTTTTTTTTCAGAAGAAACAAAAACGTTTGATGTTCTAGATGCTGCTACACATAAACTGCATTTTTTCAAAGAGCCAAATAAAGATGATCTTTTTGTGGTGTCATCTCAACCCAGGACAAGTAAGGAAATTAATAATTGAATGTCATATAATGTAGTAAATAAAGTAGTGTGACATGATTGTTTTTCTTCTGATGTTGATATAAAGCAGATGTTATTTTCGTTTGCTATATATTAAAGGCAACTGTGAACATTGCAAAAACATGGATATACCTTCAAATGATTCAGCACTTCTGCACAAACAGATTTCTGTTTCAAATCAGATAAAGTAAACCTGTATAGATTTAACATACGGGCCATAGATGTTAACAAAAGATGATTTGGGCATGTTGGCAAATATAAAGAGACACAAAAGATACCGAATGGATATTCAAACTCTTAAGTCGAAAACAGACTGACAATGCCATGGCCAAGAAACGAAAAACGACGAAAAGACAAAAAAACAGGACACAAAACACAACAAACAAAACTAAAGGCTGAGCAACACGAATTTAAAAAGTCTCTTCAGTTTTTAGCAGTATACATCTAGCAATTTCCTATCATGCCTATTGGATATGCTATATATATATCTTAATAATTTGGAACAGATGTTTTAATTATTCTTGATTAACAATAAAATATATGTTTAGAAGTGTTTAATATTGTAATGTTTGAAAGTAAAAACATATGCGTTAATAGTTTTTTGTGTTGTTTATATCAACCTGACGCATAGAATGGCAGTTTCTAAATCAGTATCAATATTTTTCTCTTAGATAATTGAGTAGGTATTATAAGACATTTGCAGTAAGAAACATGTTCAACGTAAATTTTGTCATTTAGTGACAAATAAGAACAGTTTGTTTTGATATAACTATTTTATGTTAGGAAATTATTTTTATTTAAGTTAAAGGACCTTGGATTATTGGAGATGGAATGAACGGATCATATTTTATACAGGCGTTTATTCACGTCTTTAAGAAAATGGCTCATAAAAAATCATTTATGGAAATGATGAAAGAGGTAATGGTAGAAAAACCTTTTTAATAAACTGCACTTTCTTCTTCATCTATAATGTGTTGACTCAGTCTCAGTTAAACCCAGTGCCTGCCTATTATATAGAAGGAAATTCTGAAATATTTTTCAATGGATTGAATTCCTTTGCAGGAAGTTTAATATTCAACTCGTTCTTAATCTTAACAGGACTGTATATATCAAAGATGCATTTTGCTTTTAGGAAGATGTATCCCTGTGAGGATAGGCATACACAAAAGTAATCCCAGTCCTATATTTTAAAGGGGAGATAATGAAACTTACTTTAATGTTGCTATATATGGTAGAAGTCTTTTGTAAACGCAATGCCTCCTTATCGACATGATGGATATAAATCAAACATTATACAAAACACAACATAAGGATCTGCATAAACAAAAATAATCGTGGTCCAACATGTTAAAGGGCGATTTTCAAATATACTTACTTGAACATACTGAAACTATAGGGGCACAGGGTATCTAATCTAAAATCACCACAGATCTGTTTTTGTTTTTGCTTTTTTGTTTGTTTTTTTTTATGATAAAATTGTATTTATAAAATACATATGAATGGGAGAAAAATATTTAAAAGTCCAGTTTTGAAAATGTGAAGTAAATTAAATTTAATATAATAAATGATAAGATAGAACCGGTGAAAGGCATATCACGCAAGTTAAAAGATGAAAACGACAAAACTTAAAAAAAAGACTTGAATGTAAACAGAGGTAAACAAATCTAAAGGACCTAACTGGGAGAACCAAATTCCTTAAAGGTCTGCGCTGCATGAGAGAGTTACATGATTATGAGGGGTATCTGTTAAAAATGTACAGGGTGTGTCAGAATGTATCCCAGTTCGGTCCGACCAGGGATATTTTATTCGGAGTAGTTGATTGGAAATGTCTGAATGTTAAAGCCCATGCAAGGGATAATTCATTGACCTGCTTGATGGCTGAATATCTCCCCTGTACAACATATCCTCTTTGTCAGCATGGTCAGTGACTGTCAATATTTTCCTACCCCCTTCCCGTTGTCATGCCTGTTCTTTTACTTCACATAACCTGCTTATTTTATGTTTTGTTTCATTGCTTCTTCTACTTAATAAGCACGAATTGTCAATCAAAAGCAGACAATCATTTTATTGTAGGAACTCCATAACAAAAATACCAGACACTTAGTATATTGAAATATTGTTTTGTATGGTATTTGTTTTCGTGGAGTTATACTATAGAAGAAAGATGAAAGATAGGGTAACCATTTGTGATATTTGATTACAATACTAACATATTGTTCGTTGTTGTCTACAAAAATCACAGTATATTTATATGTCATTATATTCCTTTAAAAATGAGAACAAAATATACTATCATATAAGGTTAGATTTTTTCATTCTTCATTATCAATGATTTTATAACTTGTATATATATACATTGCAAACTGTTTTTTTTTCATACAAGTGAAGTTGATTGGAATTTAATTCTGTTTTCAGGTAAATAATTGTCTCGCCAATGCTATGGTACCCATAGAAGGAAAACAACCTGTTGCAGAAGTAATGATTCTTGAACATAGTGATGAGAAAGACTTGTTCTTCTATCCTGGATTAAAAGAAGTTCCAATGATTGGTATTGAAAATGTCATTCATATTAAAAAAAAGATATTATTCAAACCCATATCATTGAAAAGCAATTTCACCAAACTGCAACATAATGCTTTAAAGATACATACTCATTACACATGATAACACTACATGAACAATATACAAAACATATAAATCTACTATTTTGACAGACGACGGCTTGTATTAAATAATCTCCTGGTATATTTTGAATATGCTATTATTCGTCCCATGATCGTCGTAAAGTGATTTTTTAAAGAATAAATTGCAATAACAAAAACAGCAAACTGGATTGCAAATTTGTAAAGAACAATGCATTTTCTTTAGACATCAATATATATAGTTTTTACTACATTTAGCATCATTTACTGTAATTTCTTACATGTCTTTTCAATCTCAGAATGCAATATAGTTGTTTTCATGGATACAAATGATGTCAGAACAAACGTAGATGGGGTTTCAACAGAAGTGAATGCGTTTGCCAAAAAAATTGTAAGGATTTTATTTTTAAGAAATTTATACATGACAATTAAAGATAAATGTAACAGCATACATGTATAGATATTTATAAAACATATTATATAAAAACAATGTACTGAAAAATTATCATGGGTTAGTTTTGATTTTATCATCTTAAATTCTTTGTGTTAACTGCTGATATGTTTACTTTTCCTTTAAGTACCTGATTGGCCAGACGTAACAACTGGTGAAAACACAGTGCAGAAGAAAGATGTCAAAACATCTGAATGGGATTTCTACAATAACAAACAAAAGGAAAAGGTATTGAGTGTCATATTAATGCATTAATACAAAATGTATCTTATTAGACGTAAGCTGCCAATTCAAACAAAAACGTACCTGCAATTATTTAATCATAAACAATAATTTGCCTGTGGTTTCTAAAATCCAACAGTTCAATCATTGTCTTGGACGGAAAATAGAAATTGAATAATAGAAATGATTATATAAATCAAATATACAACCCTCTAAAATAATGAACTACCTGCTCAATGGTTTTACCATTGATATTTGTCCGATTTTACTACAGTCCAGGCCACATTTTATCTCTTTTTAATATCAAATGAAATGAAAAAAAACACATCTTGTTGTAGTTGATTTCCGATTGAACATCGCTACTTTGACATATTTTAACTTCTGCTTTGTTTGATTAAGAAAATCTCATTTGGAATTGTGACATACTTTTCTTTTGAGTGGTGTTACTCGTGTTCTGGTTATAATTTATCATGTTTATCTTATGATTAATTGATTGTTGGTTGCTTAACGTCCAGTGGCAAATATTTCATACATGTTCGGGACGAGAACAAATTAACAATACATACACTAGGTAGGTCCTGCAATAGAGGCCGTCCTGGATGAAGGTCGGGGAAATTTGGACTGACACGGAAAATGATGGTATATTGGATAGGGACAGAAATATTGCCTTGCAACAGGCCACCTACGGATCCCTCAAAGAGTTGTTGCAAGGTTCTTAACGTGGCACTCTTTTTACACGAGGCATCGGATTTGACGTCCCCATTCTGTCCGGACGTGGCTGAGAACTTGTACATCCCGCAGTCAAATGAACGCCCCTCTTTGGCGAGGGTTTTACTGCAGGTCGGTGGAAGACCTATGGTAATCATATTTCTATTCTCTCTATTCTCCAGTCACCCTTGGTTTTTTTTGTATTTTATTTATTTTGATATAAATATATGAATATATTATTCTATAAAATAAACAAGATCACTCAGCAGTTCCTTGCTCTGATACTAAGCTGACAACCCTATTATATGTATGAGTGAAATTGCATAATCAGCTTAAAACACTCCTCTAGTTTTATGTGACAAATATAAGATTCTTGTAAATATTCCAGCCTGTTTATGCCCCGGTTTACTGACCATAGAAAAGAAATAATATGATTCCAGTCCATTCTTAAGTTAAAGTTAGTGGTTAAGGTAGTTAACAATGAAATTGTGACCCATCAACTGGAAAGTTAGAACATTTCATTGTGTATTTTGATTCGATTTTTTATATGTTATGCCATATAACGGTTTTTACTATAATTTCGCGGTACATGGAAATATGATAATGCGAGTGGAGCAGGTTAGCATATGGGCACATATTTATGTTTTGATAAGTTTTAAAAAAATATTGATTTATGGTGCTGCTTAAACACAGATTTGACAAAAAATTCACTTCGTTTTACTACTGAATCCATTAAGTTTCCGTGCACTTCACACATTTATGGCATAATCTCAACCATTTACGTCAAAATTTCATCTGTAAGATCAAATACTTAATATACTTAATCCAAAAAGGATCACACAGAATATCCGAAAGTAGTGAACGTTCTGTTTTGTAGTTGCAACCTAATTGTATTAAACTTATATAATTTATCACATTGCAATTTTCTATCAAAATGTTAAATGGGCATTGAATAAGGGGTATGTTTTACTACAATGTCAAGTCTTTGATGTTTGAAAAAAAATGGAAATGGTGGTAATGTTGCCAATGGTAGAACTTAGCAGAATTTTTGTAAAGTACTACCCTTTTAGTTATCAATTGTCCATATATTAAGAGAGTTTGTTCATTTTTATTGAAAATGTGCAGCTTACTGGGTTTTGATATTTTCAATTTGTTTCCGATGATAATATTAAGTAAGTCACTTTTAATTTTGGCAACATTTTTGGTACTGAACTACTCTATAGTCTAAACACTCAATTTTCAAATATATAGACTGTTTATGTGTATTGTTTACACATTTGGAGACCTAGTGGAGATATGCATGGAGGTGTCAATTTTCAGCAGCCTCTTTATTAGTTGGAAGACCAACAGTTTCAACCCACAGCCTTGTGTATTAGTATTCAAAATGTGCAACTCACGTCAAAAGCTAATTGAACTGTAATTGTTTTGAAGATTTACTCAATGAAAAGTGCAAACAGAGGGAAGTTTATTTTGATATCTAATGCTCAGTGTATACCATGTCTAGACAGCCAGAACGAACAAGACAAGAAGAAGGCGAAGAGATGTGAAGAGAGATATTCAGAATGTATCAGGAATTCAGACTTTGATAAATCCAACATGAGTCAGCTATTGAAATACATGGGATATGATTTCAAAGGCGGCGACCAGGTTCAGAACTTAACAAAAGAGGTATATCATTATAATTATTTTTTTAATTTGACCTTACAACTGTTTAACGAGCGCCGCTGACGAGTCTAATGAAGACGAAACGCGCGTTTGGCGTACCAAATTATAAGCTTGGTATGGTTGATGCCACTGATGGTGGAACTTTTGTTCCAAGTAACACCAGCCCATTAGTTAGCTTTTCTGTGACGACGTTAAATATCATTGATATGTTCATTTTCTGTATATTTACTGCTTATAAAATATTGAACTATTTGAAACTCTTAGGTTTTTCTTACTTCAGGTAAAATTATCATGCTCTTATTTTGCACAACTTTTCGGAATTTTTGGATTTCAATGCTCTTCAACTTTGTATTTTATTTAGCATTACAACTTTACTTTTTTATTCTAGCGCAACTGATGAGTTATGTAGGCTAAACTTACGTCCGATTTACCAAATTGTAAGGGTGGTATTTTCAATGAGTTTATACTTTAATTTGATTTGATTAGAATACACATGTGTGCCATTATGAGTTGTTGACCATATAGTACTGTCAGTTTCATTTGTCCCATTTGAGCTTTGAGCATTTGTTTAACTATTGTCGTGTGAACGCAACACCTCCCCGACCGTTATACAAAAATATTTTTTTTATTTTGGTAGGATTTGTAGACATTATTAGACAGTCATTTCTATCATACTAATTTTTTACGAAGTTTGTGGGTCTTTGACAACTTATGGAATATAGTGACAATAACACCTTGTGAATGCAACTCCTCTGAGACCAAAAAGATCTCATACTTGTCACTGTTGTTTGCGATTATGGGCTTTTCATAATATACACTGTAGTTCCACTGTATTTTTTGGACCATTTTACAGAGACGGTTTTATAGAAAGCTATTATACTAGATACTGTTGATTGCAATCATGTGCAGTAACGATATTATACCGTCCATTTTATCTGACCATTTTAACGAGAGTGTTTGAACTTTAACTATTGCTTGGAGTATTGTGATAGTGTCACCTAGTGACGCAATACATCTAAGACCTTTTGATACAAAGCTTAAGTTCTACTTGGTTGGTGGCCATCATGAGCAGTTTACGACATTATACCGTCATTATTATTTGGCAATTTGTATTAGAGTTAGGGGACTATATTTTGACTATTGTACCACAACTACACAATGTTACACTCAATTTCATTCTCTACTTATAAGGAGCGGAGACATTTCGCTACGACATAACAATCTTGTGTTAATGTATATCGAATTTAATCAAAAACTGATGTTATTCCTAAAAACAATTTTATTTTTTTTGTAACTATTATGAAAATAAAGTCGAACGCTAGAAAAAAATTATTTTGCCTTTGAAACTGTTGGTTTTTTTTATCGCTCACTACCCTTTTAAAAGGAAGAAGTTCGAAAGAACTGGCAATTAATTCGATATTGCCTAATGATTAAAATTTTTAATGTTTAATTGATAGGGTTTAAGTGACCACGACCTCATTTTCATGGTTGAATGGTCTACGGGAAGTTTTGATAATAAGGCCAGTTTGTTAAATACTATACGTAAACGTGGACAAATATATATATATATATATATATATATATTTGATGATTATAAAAAGAAAATGTCTGTTTGACAGAGGTCATTTTACTTAATTTCATGTTTCATTGATCAAATATACAAAAATATTAGGATACCCATGACCTTGATCTAAACAAAATTAATGTAATCAATAAGGCAGGAGAAACATCTCAGTGTGCAGTTTTGTTTTTAGATTATAAAAATGAAATAATCAACAATCCTTCAGATTCTTAAAAGATGAATTTTTTTTTCATGGGGTCTTGCTCTAAAATTGGAAAATAATTGCTCATGATTGGACAACAACAATTAAATGATATGTGTATGTTTTGTGGCACATGTATAGCGGAATTCTACAGATTCAACTTTTACAGTGTTGGACAGGAACATATAATATTTTGAAAAAACACAGAAAAATCACGGATCAAATGATTTGCAAACATACTGTTGGATATTACTTTATAATGGACAGGACAGTTTATCAACTTAAATTTGTTGATCTTAATATCATTTGAAATGTTAACACATGAAAATTTTAGTCTTGGTTAGAGTTTAAATTATTTTGTAAATATTGTATGCAATAACTCATACTGTTCATGCATTACACTTGAATCAATCCACTACTGTTTGGTCTCTTTCCAGACAAATCCGTTTTTATGAACTGGTAAATAGCAGCTAAACAGACTGAGCAGATCATACCTCACTGCAATCTTCGCATCTCCCTATTTCTATATTCAAGCACCCTTTCTAATTTATACTAAATTTGCAGCAGGGAATAGTTCTGAACAAGTATTAGAGCTTACTGTTTAGAAATTTTAGATTGGTTTGATTTAAAACAAAATGGAGTTTTCATTTATTGTTTGTATTTTACAATTCACGTTGTAGTTCATAGGTAAATTTTCTTGTCAATTTTTTAGGAAACCTTACACTTCTGAATGTTAAAACATGCTGCACAAATTAACTCTTTTGACACTTCTCTTTCCGAAACTGAATAATATATCCTGTGTTTATGGATCTATATTTATGTGAAGAACGTTTTCTGTAAAATTATTTTTGAAATAATTTATATGAAGATTTCTTTTTTTGCAGGAAATCAAAACGTTCTTAAAAACGAAATTAATGGAGATCGACAGTGATGCGTCTTCCCAGTATGATAGCCTGGTTATATTGTTTTTGTCTGGGGAAATAAAGTGCGAAGCTGCAAAGATTTACGACAAAGATGGAGTCTTTCTTCCCAGGAATGAAATTTTAAACATCATAAAAGAATGTAAACATTTCAAAGGGAAACCAAAAGTTATATTTGTTCAAACCTACAGTTTCCAAGGTACTTTGTAATATTTCATTAAATAATGATGAGTATAAACTTTTAATTCTCTTGCGATAACAAAAATGTCTAGGTTGATGCTTTTATACAAAACTATGTTTTGGATTTGATTAAATAGGCTTAACTAGTATATAGATAACTATACAGAAACTTTTTATTTGATAAATGGAATTTTATACTTGAATAAAATCATTTACATTAACACAAATATAGATGTTGTAAATAAGAATATTCTTAGCACAGGAATAATCTGTAAAAATATAAATACATTATTATTCTAGTTGAATAGCTCTTATACAAATAATCAAAGTTATAAAAATGAATTAATGCTTTGAAAACACCTTTTTTTCTTTAAGTTTATGTTCGCACTTCATAATTTTATATTTCACAGTCTCCCAAAAAAAGCTATAGTGTTTAGTATATAAAGGGTTCTCTAATGTATTGGAAACTCGTGGAAGTGCCCCCTTCCCTCTTTTTTTAAATGTTTTAATATTGAAATTGACTTGGGATACAGTAATAGTCTGTCTGTTCGTCCGATCACACACACTTATTATCATAGACCGTTTGATAAAAAGCTTGAATACTTCGTTGGATTATTTTTATCAAGCTCCTTGACCATACTGTCAGTGTGATTTGACAATTTTGTTACTAAAGTTGTGGGAATTTGACTATTTTCTAGATATGATAACACAAGGACACTTTGTAAACACAATTCCCAGGAAACATTTTTACATAAAGCTATCATAGTAGAAGTACTTGCCATCAGGTCTTATTTACTGTATTATTACTTCATTTATATTCGATCATATTTACGAGAGTTATGGAACTTAGACTGTAATATGTTCCTGTTCTACAGTTATTTACTGTAATCATAGTTTAAGCTCTCATATACACATCGGGAATTTCCTTACGTCGTAGAAATGTTGTTACATTTATTGATATTCTGGTGTACATAAATGTTTTTGTAAAGTTAATTACAATCGTTTGATGTGTTCGAGCTTTTGATTTTGTCATTTGATAAGAGACTTTCAGATTTGAATTTTCCTTGGAGTTCGGTATTTTTGTTATTTTACTTTTTTTATGCCATTTGATTACTTTTTAAGGAAGGTCTTTATTTCTTTGATATGTAGTATCTAGTAATTCTGCTACTTCTTGTGTTTATGTTGTCATAAATTTCAATTTCTGGAACTGGTTTCATTGTGTGATAATTATTTTATTTTTTGCAATTTCATCGATAGAGATTGAAAAAGGAGGGGGAAGTGATTCTCAGAAAATCACTTGTCGATTGTCGAAGAACATTCATTTACCTCTGGATTCCTTTTTTGTGTTGTTGGATTGCGGTTTCATTTACACAAACACCACATTTTCATACTAAGAATTCTATACAAATTAAGATAATGTTATATATAGATTATCTATTGACCTTTAGTCAAATTAGTTTGAAGTGCACCCTGATTAAATAGGTTATTTATAATAAACCTGTATTTTTAAACTGGTTATATTTAATTTCAGAGGAAAATAAACCTCATGAAGATTCTACAGCTAATGATATCATCAAGAAAGGTGGGCCAAACACTGATGACATATTTATGGTATCAAGTTACCCAAGAATAGGTAATGATTAATATGGGCTAGTACTTCATAAGGACAGTAATTTAAATCAAGCATTTTATATCTAGCTAGTCATGTAAATTTATAAGTGGACTTATTTGACTTGTTTATGTTTGAATTACCATTCACCTCCATCTTTTGCTTTTACTGAATGTGCTAGTCCATTTTGATTTGATATTAGGAATGAGAAGTCTTTTTCATCAGAATGAAAATTTTCAACAGAGCCATGTTAAATAAATTTTCTATCTCAATAAATAAAAACCAGGAGAAATAGTATTTAATTTTTGCACATATCACTTTGTTGGTGTAAACACGATTTAAACCATTCTTCTTATTCCTGTAATGTTCATTTTTTTTTAAATGATGCAAAATGTTACAGACAGTTTCATGAATTAGTGTCAAAAGCAGTGTATTGATGTAAGAATCTCTCAAATCCATATTGAATGTACATAAAAGGATAACCAATTACAAAACCTGAAGGAATTGCATGCTCATCTACTACAAACTGATTGAGACATGGTGCATCGTAAGGTTAAGTGGCACTTGCTATGTATGTCATTCCTGTCGTGTAAATTCGCAATCAGTGAAAATGTCATAATAAGGAATAGGAAACAATCGATTAATTTATATATCTTACGACTCTTCTCGGATCTAAATCCACATGTCGCTTGTGAGTTAAGACAATTGGAGATGATATCATTGATACTTATGTAGTGGACGTATCATTTGTTCTTCATCATAACCCTGCTTGTGTCAGGAGTCAGGAGAACACCTTTATACTAGTATATGTTTTCTCATTTGTTGTTCATCATAACCCTTCTCCTTTATACTAGTATATGTTTTCGAACTCCATACAAAGTAAACATGAGTGTCAAAAACATACAAATTGAGATATGTAAACACCATACGATAGAGCAGAAGGTATGTTACTGCTGAGAAATGTAAAATTTCAATAATAATAAGAAAAACTGAAATGGTCACATTTATCACGGATGCTAGCTCGAAGTCGTTCATTTGTGTCAGTATCAAGACCTTGTACAGTTTTGATGTTATCCTTTATTTCAAGTTTACTGTGGCATATGAGATGAAACAGTCACTGAAGTATGGGATATTCAGTGACAGGACATCATTTATATATCCTTTGAAAGTGAAATTAAAGAAGTTAGTAAGTTGAAAGTGCAAGTAGGGCAGGGACACAAATCTTTTAATTGATCAAAGTAGTGAAGATCATAGGAAAAAATATACGTTTTGATATCATTTCATAAAACTTTTTATCAAGATTAAATTAAAAATTTTAATTTCTGAACCTGACAATAGATATACAAGTTAAATGATCTCTTTATTTTTTGAATGATCAAGGTTTTTAAGATTTTTTTCTTTTATCTTGATTGGTACGGGAACATGAAGATTTCTCAATAATTTAAGTTTTGAATAATCTCTTAAAATAATGAAATCGCTGCCATTAATTACAATTAAGATTGTTTAAAAATCTGCTATTGTATTACTGCCGACTTTTTTGTTTGGTGATTTATACAAGTTAGTGGCTGATTTTCAGAGATCCACACTTGTTTGCCTAGGCTAATAGTTAGAATTATTCTTTACAGAGCAAGGTCCATGGATAATTGGTGAAAAGGTGATTGGATCATACTTCATTCAGGCACTCGCACATGTGTTCAAGAACTTCGCATATAAAAAATCATTTATGGAATTATTGAAAGAGGTATTTAATGATTATAAACCAAATGCTAGAAATATGTAAAAAATCAAATATCATAAAGGTCACTCAGTGT
This sequence comes from Mytilus coruscus, assembly GCA_017311375.1. NCBI lineage: Eukaryota > Metazoa > Mollusca > Bivalvia > Mytilida > Mytilidae > Mytilus > Mytilus coruscus. Next base: position 37,968,118 of record CM029607.1, on the reverse strand, counting down.
AAATATTTTAAGTACAGGAATGCTGGCAATCATTCGTTTGGGCATTTTATATTTATATTGGAACTGGATAATGCCAGCAAACTAGTTATGCTATTGATTCCATTTATTGCCTTTATTTCTATGCTAGCCTGACTGAAGCTGTTTTTCTTTCCTGTTGTATGTATGTCCAATATATGGTATATGGGTCACGCGTTTACAGATTTTCAAGGAATAACAGTTATCAATGTTTTTGTTCTGTTTTCCACAAAGCACAGGTGCTGAGTTAGAAATAGTGCAGTTGTTTACATTTAGAATTATATTACTACGTAGCAATCCATTTATAATGACTTTTCATGTTATACATAGAGTGGACAAAGAACTGATCATATCCTTTTTGTTTTATTAAAATTAATATTATTTTACCACTTGTTAACTTTGCAAAGTTAAGTTATGAAGTGGGAAAGGAACAATAATATCCTATAGTTTATATGATGCAATAGCTATTGTGTGTTTTGTGCACACTCAATTCATGTTCTGCTTTTATGTTCTTCATGTAATGTTTGCCGCACTATATCTAAGCATACCACAGGGGCTTCATATTTGTCTATCTGATATTTAAATTAATATTGTCTAACTAAATATTAAGTAATAATTATTAAATTTTCTAATTTTTTCACTAGCTGTGTAGCTCCGTCGGTAGTCTTTTGATGTCTTGATCTTGTAGGATTTTTAGCGAACAGTCATTGCTGGTGAAATAGCATGTTATGCACATTTATAACAGATATAGACACAGTATTATAAATATCATTAAAACAGAAAATCCAGCACCAGAAAATGATTGACCCTAAACTAACTAAAAGGATAAAGAACTCTGAAATGGAAGGAATTTATTGGGGTTTTTTAAACTACAATTACTGTCATTTGTTTTATTAGGCTTCGAAAATGTAGAATTATCAGTATATTGCGATGGACACTTTTTACTATTTGTAATATTCTGGTCTCCTTTCATTCCAACAGTTGTTTCTATTTCTTTGATATAACTGTTTTCAATCATGTTTTCATAGACATAAATCCCATGCTGAATCCATTGCATTGCAAAATGGTTAAGCAGTAGTACAACTCTTGGAAAGCCAAAGATGTTTACAGCTAAGAGTAATAATAGTTCTTTTGCATTAAAAAAAACTTTGCAGTAATTTTCATTTGATCTTTACAGGCGAACATATGTCTGGGCCAAGCTGTGATTCCAAAGCTGACAGACGATGGAAAAAACAGTGAGACGGTAGAGAAAAAACCTGTTGCACAAATTGTCTTATTAGAATATTCGGAAGGGAAAGAACTTTACTTTTTTCCTGGGCTTGAGTTACCAGCAAAAGATTTTATAGGCGTCGAACCTGTAAATTTTTCTGCTTCAATGACTGGGAAACCAGTTTCTACAGCATCAAATTAAAGTTACTCTATAAGCTACACTTCATGCAGTTAAAACATGTTAGAACATATCGCTTCTGGACTAAATGAAGCTTACTTTTATTGGCATCTTGTATGAGATAAAAGATAACAATTTAGTAGATTATGTATGATAAGTTTATACTAATATTATAGCTTTATATTAATAATTATAATAATGATAATGAATTCCTTATTCAAAGAGTTTATAAACACAGTTAGTTACAACAAACTAGTCTATCCTGAGGCTATCACATGCAATACAATTATAACAGATATTGACACATTGTTAATTTACCATCATATAATTCAATGTATCAATATAAAATATTAAACAGTTAAAGTGGAACATGTAGTAAAATATAAAAAAATATAATATACAACTTGATCATGCATGGCAAAATCATTAACAAATATTATTCATCCCTTTCATAAGTATACTTTTTTTGTATTGCTATGAGTTACAATTTATGACTAAAATCAGCAAAGACCCATCGAAACAACATCTGATACAAAAATTTAATAATACTTTTAGATATTTGGATGATATATTGGCTCTCAATAATGACGACTTCAGTATGTACACTAAAGAGATTTATCCTGCCGAACTGACTTTAAATAAAGCTAATACTAACAATGAACACTGCCCTTTCCTCGATCTTGATATCTATATCATTAACGGAATGCTTAATACAAAAATTTATGATAAAAGAGATGATTTTTCATTTCCTATCGTTAATTATCCATTTTTAGATGGTGACGTTCCCTTGTCACCATCTTACGGTGTTTATATATCTCAACCTGTTCGATTCGCTCGTGTATGTAACAACGTTTTAGATTTTAACGAGAGAAATTTATGTATTACTGAAAAATTATTACACCAGGGATTTCGATATCACAAACTAGTCAAAACATTTACTAAATTTTATCATCGGTACAAGGACATCATTCGTAAATATAGCTCAACATGCAGACTTCTTATACGCTCAGGTATTTCACATCCAATCTTTTATGGTAATATTCTTTATAAAGCACAAAATGTCAGTATTCACCTCAGAAGCTAACAAAACCTTTAAATAGACTTATTAAGAAGGGATATAGTTACGATACTGTTGTCAGGTCATTAAAGATTGCATATTTTGGCTTTAATATTGATTCACTTATAGGGTCTTTGCATCGGAACTAAACACATTTATTTAAAAACGAGTTGTTGGCATGACACGGGTTATGCTCTTCTCATATATTTTATGATGGTATGATACTAAACCCCTAACGGGAGGGATTGTGCCTGATATTCATATGATGAAGACATAATCTTTCAATCAGTTTAATTGAGGTCTGGAGCTGGCATGTCAGTTAACTGCTAGTAGTCTGTTGTTATTTATGTATTATTGTCATTTTGTTTATTTTCTTTTGTTACATCTTCTGACATCGGACTCGGACTTCTCTTTAACTGACTTTTAATGTGCGTATTGTTATGCGTTTACTTTTCTACATTGGCTAGAGGTATAGGGGGAGGGTTGAGATCTCATAAACATGTTTAATCCCGCCGCATTTTTGCGCCTGTCCCAAGTCAGGAGCCTCTGGCCTTTGTTAGTCATGTATTATTTTTACTTTTAGTTTCTTGTGTATAATTTGGAGTTTAGTATGACGTCCATTATCACTGAACTAGTATATATATTTATTTAGGGGCCAGCTGAAGGACGCCTCCGGGTGCGGGAATTTCTCGCTGCATTGAAGACCTATTGGTGACCTTCTGTTGTTGTCTGTTCTGTGGTCGGGTTGTTGTCTCTTTGACACATTCCCCATTTCCATTCTTAATTTTATTAACTGGTAAATAAATAAGGTGAGGTTATTTTAGTGCAAAAGAACATTCTGTGATGCCATTATCGTGTCAAAGCTGAAAAGTATTTGACAGAAATTGCCTTTTATTTATATTTTTTTATGTAATCAAATATGACCAACAGTCCTAACTAGAATGTTTGTTTCTAACAATATCATCATTATGTGACACAGCCTTCGGCAAAATGTCTTACTGGGTGAACATTTAGCTCAAATCTTAATACTAACGACAACATCTGAAAGTTAGGCTACTTTGGCAGTCTTTCCTTAAACACTATCTTTGAAATAAAAAATAAATATAGATCTGATTACTTATATTTGCCAGATGTAATTTGATAGATTTATCTTTTTTTCATTGTAAGGCCATATGGTGCCTTATCTTACCGTTTCTTTTACCAGCATAATATATGACTTACATCGTAATTTTAATAAAATTATAGTTACTTTTTTATTCGGAAGTCAGTTTATATATATAATTATTATAAATAGATTTAATTTGTAAGGTATCTGACTTTCTCATTGACTATAGACCCTTGGTTATTTTCTATGGTGAATAATAATTGTTTACCTTTTAAAGCGCATTGGAAATAATGTATCGATGCCCTAACATACTTTAGTTTTCTGTGTTGTGTTTTGTGTACTATTGTGTGTCTGTTGGTCTTTTTCTATTTTAGCCATGGCGTTTTTCAGTTTATTTTCGACTTCTGAGTTTTAATATTTGGTATCTATCGCCTCTCTTATACTATAAGTTATATGGTTTGCTACTGACCCCACACGGATACATAGAGGGTTAGTAAAATCCATAGGGGGTGAAGCTGAAGGCCGAAGCTCATATGGATTTTACTCACCATCTGTGTGTCCGTAGGGGGTCAGTGGTGAACCGTATGACGAATTTATCGCACATGGGACTTTTTCTGCTAATTTATTTATAAAAATAAGCAATGAAATACAATAACATTAATCGATGACGTCACTATTACTAGTAAATGTGACGTCATGAACCCCATATGAAATCTACTGACCCTATACAGATCCATAGGGGTCACCACGTGACGGCGTTAAACCAATCATAACGTCATAATTTATCCGAGGTGCGATAAAGCTAAATATTAGACAACAATCACTATGATAAAAGCTTAAAATGAAATTTGAAATTTTTTGAATAATGTGTGCCTGTGATGTGATAAAGCTATTATTGAATTTATTTAAAATAGAACAAGGTTTATTACATGAACTAATGGTTTAACTTATGAGTTATTGGAAGTCTCACTTACGTATATAACTATTTCATGAATATGAGTATCTTGATTAAAAATGAATTTCTTTTTTTTTTTTTTTTAGTTTCTTATGCACTAAACTTTTACAGATAAATGAAAAGTGAACACAATCAACTTCATAAGTATTACATAATAAACGAAATTATTGCCTTTGAAGGATGTTATTACATTTTTGTGCGCTTTGCTGGAAACATTTTTGATATATTATTTATACGATTCAAGCAATTTGTGCAAAATTGACAGGTGAGCGAGAAACACTTTAAAAGATTTTGTAAAAACAGGAAATGAAAAAAGCAGACTTGGTGTGTGTATTTTTGACGATTTTTTACTTTCGTCTTTTCAGAGTTAACTTTATTCAATTTTCGAAAAAATAACACAATTTCAAATTCCAAGCATTCATTGTATTTGGATTATATCTATAGCATTGTAGTTTATGGTCACATATTATTTTAATGTTTAGGAAATTTATGGCGGATTGCTGGTATTTATAAGTAATTTAGTTTTGCTTCATGTACTAAATTTTCAGCTATTGCTTTGAACTGTAATATCATTGTAATGTGTAATAAATAATGCATCAATCTTTGCATTGCTTTTAATAAATTAATGTATGTTGTTTCATTTATTACTGTTCATGTTAATTTTGACGTACCTTAGTAGCGAAGTTGATTCATTTCACTTCAACGGACGAGACTAAAATCGTAGAATGAATCCTTGTTTATCCTACATATTACTTGTTGCAGCACTCTTGTTTTGACAAGCACGCACCTTCTTTATTGATAGGTTATATTAACATTAAACAAGCTCATCTTTACACAGGAATAATGATTTAAAAAATGGCTTATCTAACATGCAAACCTGTATGTGTTTGTAATACTGAAAATGCATCAATAGATTAACGCTTGACAAACATGTAGATACCAGAGGAACAACTTTGTCTCATATAATTTTAAAGACAAATTTGTATTATCTTGCATGTGCAGGGAGGTCCCTATTCTGACTAGAAAACTGCAGAACATTTTGTAAATATTTACGACCAGAGACTGTGTATATTTGTTAATACTGCTGGTTATAACTTTTCACATAACTGAGGAGAAATGTAGTCCACTACATGTAATACAATTAAATATATGTTCTATACAATACTTATATTTATTGTAGAAATCATAAAAACACATTGTAAAATCATAAAACACTCGAATATTACACCCCTTTGGCGTACTCTAAATCGAACACTGGAAACAAAATGAAACAATTTTGAAAGCCAATAACCCAAATAGATATAAGATGATGTGGTATGAGTGCCAATGAGACAACTCTCCATCCAAGTCAAAATTTATAAATGTAAACCATTATAGGTCAAAGTACGGTCTTCAACACGGAGCCTTGGCTCACACCGAACAACAAGCTATAAATGGCCCCAAAAATTACTAGTGTAAAACCATTCAAACGGGAAAACCAACGGTCTAGTCTATAAAAAACAAGAAACGAGAAACACTTATGAACCACATCAACAAACGACAACTACTGAACATCGATTCCTGACTTAGGACAGGTGCAAACAAATGCAGCGGGTTTAAACGTTTTAATGGTACCAAACCTTCACCCTTTTTCTGAAACAATAGTGTAACATCACAACATAGAAAGACACACTATAAAATATCAACTGAAATAGCTTAACTCAATCAAAGGACATATTAACACCAGTGAACATACACTGAACAAATAAATTTGACCTATGATACAATGCAAATACAAAAAACAAAACCTTCTTGAATATAACATAAGTGGAAATGTTAATGTTAATTTGCTTTTATAATGCCGATGGTAATGTTTTTGCCCATGCCTACGCTGGTGTCTTAAAGAAGTATTAAATAAGCGCATAACATTTACATCACTGTAGGCTGGACTTGACAAATTTCCTACTCCTTTGATGTTATCATTGCAACTAGATGACATTGCAGTACCTAGTTCCCTTATCCAAAAATATTCTATATCTTTTCGGAAAGGAGTACTTTGTATAGAGCTATTGGTGTGGTGATAAATTTTCTCGGTGATGCGTACTTTCATAGATAAACAAGGATAATGGCCCGGTGGATTAAAATGGTAATAAAGAACCCTAGATTGCGTATCGTTATTATCAGACCGGTGTTGATTCATCCTTTTACACAAATTTTGTCGAGTTTCACCAACATAAAGTAATCCACTCAAATCACATTCAATTTGTAAACGACATTGTCCGTGGAACAGTCCAGAGGTTCAAAAGATTTTGAAAATAAGTTTTCCTGGTAAGTAGTGAAATCTGGAGTCGTGATTAACATATTACATGTCTTACACGTGCTCCTCTTTCCTTTTATATGTTTACAAGAAGAAATGATAGGGGTTGATTAATTTGTAGCAGGTGTCTATAAACAGTCAAAAATATCAACGGTACATGGGTTTATTTTTGAAAAGTGTCTGAATTTTTAAAGAAATAATTACCTTCTGGCTGTACATAATTCAAATTAGGGGTATCCCGGAGGATATTCCGTGGAACACACAAATTGAATGCTACAGTTTACCGTGTAGCAGGAGAGGACCTTGGTAACCCGGGCGACGTCCTAGCCGGTTTGTTCTTTGTATTCTTTGTATTCATTATGCTTTTAGCTACCAAGTTAATAATGGCCTCCGGAATAATCCACCAGCAGTAAAGTTTCTTCTAGGAAGAAACTTGACATCGACTTGGTTGTAGTAAAAAGTAAAATAACAAAAATAACAAACTCCAAGGAAAATTTATATCGGAAAGTCCCTTATCAAATGGCCAAATCAAAAGCTCAAACGCATCAAACGTATTGAAAACAACTATCATTTTCCTGACTTGGTACAGGCATTTCCTTAAGTAGAATATGATGGGTTAAACCTGGTTTTATAGCTAGCTAAAACTCTCACTTGTATGACCGTCGCGTAAGCAAAAGCAAGTTAATACCAATATTATGGAAACACAGAGCTGCATATACTAATATATAGACTTAAATAAAACATGTAAAATAAAAAATACCAGTAGGTGATAAGACTATAAAACATGCTGTGGTAGTTGATTCTGGTGTATGCATACTATACTGCTTTTTAAAAAGAAGGTTTGGATCTCCTGTTAAAACTGATAGTGTTTCAAAGTTTAATGTGAAAATAGTGTCATTCAAAGTTTCGATTTAACAAAATTTGATTGGTCATGTTCATGAGTATTTTTGTTTGAATATGATAAAGGTTGGTTTTCTGTTGCCAGCATATTGTTATTGACTCTAGTTAATTAATGTATGTCTTAAACGCGGTGATCTGAAAAAATCTAAAATTTTAATCATTGGGTCATGATCTATCTTTCAGTCTGTACTGCTCATCAGCTTTTCGGACAATTCAGTATGATATTGCAATTGATGTATACAGGTCAAAAATACTGAACAGAATGAACATAGACTTAACAGATCTTAATTGACATCAAGCATTTTGTCTGAACATTACTGCATTTAACGTAGTGAGTGGATATGCCTCATAATTGACCGACAGACTTGAATAACCTACTAATTTGTTGATCACTCTTTTAAGAGTTGTTAAGACCAAAATGACCGTTAAAGATCAAAATTGGTTTACTGGTTGTTTTCATTTACGTTTTAAAGGGGCATTAGCTGTCAAATTCATGTTCACCGATTTGACTCAAATTCTCATATTTGATTTATAGAATACTAAAACGTATATCCAAATAATAAAAGTCTAAAATAAACAATTTACAATGCACTGATTCGATAATATGTAGCAGCATTTCGTTTGTATTTTAGTCCAGACGTAATCTAATTAACCATCGAGGTGACCACCGAAGACTGCCGACTGACATATAACCCTATAAAAACATAAACATAGATATAAATGGATAGCTAAGTCGTGCAATTAGATTTTTTCTAGGTCTGTTTGATTTCATATTATAGGTTTAAAAATATGTAAATAATCGTTTTTACCTGTATAACAATGAGTTTTTGTAGATCGAATCAGTCGACCAAATGGTATACCCTTGTTTCACTTCCAATGTTGACATTCTTTTTTTCTTAATAGCTGAACACGCCTAGTTCATGTTCAATCTGTTGATGATGCAGCAAAATTAGTGACAAAACATTGTCTTTATGTCTAAATTCGATTTGAAATCTGCGTATAGATCTGTTGGCATCAGCCGCAGTAGTCAACAGGTGACAGGTTTACAGTGGACGTTCCCTGAAGGTCAAATACATACCTTTATCGATAAAAAATTACCCTTTGGCTCAAAATTAGTGACACTAGTGCCTCTATTGCAGTTACTTCTTGTCAAGTGGCGAGTCATATGCGCTGATTGACATCAGACAATAACAAATTGGTAATTGATTCTTGTGTTGTTTAATGTAACAGGAAACAATAAGAAAAATTAGCTTAAATTCTGTAACCCTTTATCTTGACAGAATGTGAAAATGGTTTGCAATGCCTAGAAAAGGATATACAAGATTGTTGCTGATAGAAACAATGCAGTCGTAACAAAATAAGAGAAAACACAATACAACGCTGACACTATTGGTGGATGTTTTGCCCAGAGGGTATTATCAGCCCATTAGTAAACAGTTGTGTGTTGACATCAAGAATCTTTGATCGATTTTCTAAATGAAATGTTAAATAATTCGATACACTAATGTTTTTTTCTACCTCAATGCAGAAATAGCCTTAGCCATATTTGGCACAACTTGTCAGAATATTTGGTTTTCAATGTTTGTTCAACTTTGTATTTGATTTGCCTTTCAAATTGCGAGGGCGACTGATGAGTCTTATGCAAACGTGACGCGCGTATGGCGTACGACGTTTTAAGCACTCATGGTACTCGTTGCTAGTAGTAATTTTGTGACAAGTCGCATTCGGAAGTACCACTATCGATGAACCGATTGTGGCTAAACAACAGTTACATTTATATGAGGTGATCTGTGATACAAATATTGTGCAACGGAAAACGAAATAATTATCATGATTATGACGTCCATAGAACGTTCGAATGGTTGATTTCAGCTTAAGTGCAATCCTTGGTTTATACCTTTCCTTGAACTCAGCAAAGCTCTATCAATGAAATAATTATATGAAACATGAGCCTTCGAATATCGTATCAACTATAACATGTGTAGTACATATGTAGACTTGGTGAATTGATACTACAGAAATTACAATTTTACAATGGGACAATTGAAATCGTAAAGTTTATTTCTCACTTATCATGAAAAATCAGTTTTACGTTAGTGTCAACCATTTTCATAATATATTCTATGTTTCTTCATTACTTTTATTACACATCTTAGATTTCTTGCAAAAAATAAAATAACAAAAATACCGAACTCCAAGGAAAATTCAAAACGGAAAGTCCTTCATGAAATGACAAAATCAAAAGCTCAAACACATCAAACGAATTGAAAACAACTGTCATATTCCTGATTTGGTACATGCATTTCCTTATGTAGAAAATGGTGGATTAAACCTGGTTTAATAGCTAGCTGAACCTCTCACTTGTATGACAGTCGTATAAAATTCCATTATATTGACAACAATGTGTGAACAAAACAAGCAGACATTATAGGTACAAATGTCAAAAATAGGGGTACAGCAGTCAACATTGTGCTATTATCTTAATCACTACCATAACAAACAAATATGTCAACAAAGAAAAACAAAATGGCATATAGACAAAGCACATAAGCAAAAATGAAAGACAAGAACACAAAAATTGACCATAGCACAATAACACAATGACGGGATGTATAAGTACCGAGCCACGCCAAAGGGATATGAGCCACGCCAAAGGGATATTAACAAAAATGAACTAAACAGTAAAGGTAATAATTTACAAAGAAAAATAAAAGAACACTATAACACGTAATTAAGATAATAAACAACGTCAGTACCTAGAATCTATACTTCAAGACCATCATGCATCATTTGTGAAGTTGATACGGAATATAAAGCAATGATAACTCGAACTTATACATACACATTACTACATTAAAGAATTAAGGCTCTCAACATTGCTCTATCGGCCTAATTCGTAGAATGAATCATTTTGGAGGTATTTGAGTTTAGTGTATCGAAATGTTTATTTTTTCTTAAATTGTATGTTGACCTCTTGATTCCATGAGATTCATTATGGGTGGCTGTCGCATACATGTGGTCGATTTGTCAACATTTTATTTACTACATTTTTTATATTTTATATTGCAGCAAAGGAAACTTACATAGTTTTGAGAACTATGAAACATTTAACTGCTTGTAAAGCTAAAGGTACTTAATTGTGCCAAAATGGATATCTGCAACATATTGGTCGTTAATTTTGAAAAAAAATATAATAACAAAGATTACATTCCTGGTGTTATTGAATTTAATGATACAAGCAGCATTTTCGTCAGTGGTTCTAATGAAAAATGCCTTTTGGGCGCCGAGCCTTTTATTTCTCTAGTATTGGCAGTAAAATAAATGCAACACATGTTGACAAGGCCATAGTGCACTACTGTTTATTGTAGCAGGATTTGTTATAGTTGACGAGGCCCTAGTACATAAATTTGTATTGGAGCAGGCATTGTCGTTGTTGACATGGCCCTAGGGTATATATGCATTGTAGAAGGTATGGTTGCATTCAACAGGGCCATAATATTTATTACATTGTAGTTTGCACGGTGAAATGAACATTGAAAACAATCCTGTGTTATTCTTTGTTTTTTGCAGTGGCATGGTTCATTTTTATATGTTTTTATTTTATGACATTTTAGAAAATGGTTTGTTTCATGATTTCACATTTTTCAGATATTTTTCGAGTTGGTAGATAGATACAGAATACTGATTCTTCGGATGAATTTGATACACTAAAATCTAGATTACAACATGTACCAGAGTATTGCTTCAGCTCACGTTCTCTGAACACTCTGGTATAAATTATCAGTATGCCATTAATGTTTTCTGTAAATGGTCTAAATTACCTAATATTACTCCATTTCCATCAATAGATACACAGTTTCGTTATATTTGATGTACATTTCACAGAATGCAAAATCTACAAGCAAGATAAATAAAATTGTATATTACGGTATCAGCTGGGAACACAAACTGGCTGGATTAAATAATTCTTGTAACTCTGGTTTAGTGGCGTTTGATAATAAAGGCGCACAGAGATAATTAGGTAATTTTATCACTAAAAAGATCCTATTACTCCAGATATTTTGCGAAAGATTGTTCATACTTATGGTAAACTTAATAGTTATCTTAAAGATTTAAGAACTGTTTGTATGTGGTAACTAAGCTATCCAGGTTTTTGAAGGTTTTCAGAACCAGCTATTTTGAGAGGCAGCGATGTAATAATTTATTTTACATACGTGATTTTTTATTTGGTGGAGAGTAAAACGGATATTAACAGAAAATGGAGGGATGTTGTTATTTCTAGAACTAATCTAAGTCAGCTATAAAAGGCTCACTATTAAACGAATTTTAGTTTCAAACGGTCATTCTGATCTTAACATCATCTGAAAAGTCTGAGCAATAAATTCATGAACTTATTTAGTCCTGTTCAGTCTTTTGGTCAATTTTCAGGTTTCTCCATTGCGGAGAATCAAAACTGTTAGGCATTTCGCTTGCAGTCAATTAAGTACTGTTTGTTATCTTTTCACCCAATTCAGTATGATGTTGATGTGTACAAGTTAATAAGAACTACTGAACAGTCTGAACATAGACTGAATAGATCTTAATTGACTGCAAGCGAATTGTCTGAAGAGTACTGGATTTACCGCAGTGGATAAGTCTGAAAATTGACCGAAAGACTGAAAATGACTGAATAATTTATTTTTCTGTCTTTTTAAGAGCTGTTCTGATAAAGATAACCGTTTCAGATCAAAATTGGTTTACTGGTGGATCTGAGTAAAATGGTTAAATTAAGCCAACAGTAGTTTTATTATGAATCAAGTTATCAAAATAAATTTATGTTACTTTACAATGGGACTAAACAATCAACTTATATAAATTATACATTCAAAACATATCGATTCTATATCTGTAAGGAAAGAACAAAATAAAGTATAAGCTCAGATATGAAAATTATCAAGGACTTCCTGTCTACATTTCTTTTTGGAAAATATCAGTATAAATTAAATTAAAAGTCAGTAAATCATGCTCCACTAATGAAACCCGTAGAGTTACTTCCTGTAAAACTATAATGAGCTATATTAGTCGATTGATATCAGACATTATCGGTCTTCCTGCTGTATGTACCACTCTGCTCAGCGCTAAATAACATTGCATATCACGGTTTTGTGGATTGAGTCAATATTTTATTTCGTGGTTTTGCCAAAGTCGGCATGCATTCCTATAAAGATTTATTATGCCTTAGGTAACCACAAAATCCAAAAATTGGTATCTAATTGAATTCCATGGTTTTTGAAGTCAAATACGGACTTTGACCCAGACATATCACAGACGTCATAATGAATGAACCGACGTTGATAAGTTTGACTCTTCCGGTTTGCTGGTGAGACAAAGAAAACACTTGTTTCTATCATTCAAAATATGCAAATACAACCCAATAAATCGATTATCTGGTTGTCTCCATATTCATATTGTAAAATTTCAATATGCAGACAACCTGATAATCGGTACGTAAAGGATTGTTCTTGTATAACAGTTAGACATGACCAAATCTATAAACAATTGGTGTCTTAAATTCTCTAACCCTTTATCTTGACAGAATGTGAACACAGTTTTAATTCAAGCTAGAGACAGGATAGACAAGAATGTTGCTGGTAGAAGCAATACAGTCATCGAACAATGTTAAAACAATAGAGAGAGCACAATGCAAAAATTAAAAAAAAATAGAACAAAGGCTATACGAAAGCCTTCAAAACAAAGCTAGAGTAAAAAAGTTGACGCATTTAAAGGACAAGATGTTCCTGTTGTACAACTCCACTGCTAAAGGACGTTTCGCCTCGAATGTATCACCAGCCAAGTAGTCAGCAGTTTTGTGTAAGTTTACTAAATATAAAATGTTGAATTATTCGAAACATTGATATTTTTTCTACGCAAGGGATCAGTCGCCTTAGCCGTATTTAGCACAACTTTTCATAATGTTGGTTTTCGATGGTCTTCAACTTCGTATATGATTTGGTCTTCCAACTGTTTTCATTCTAGCGCTTCTAACTTCGTATTTGATTTGGTCTTCCAACTGTTTTCATTCTAGCGCTTCTAACTTCGTATTTGATTTGTCTTCCAATTGTTTTCATTCTAGCGCTTCTAACTTTGTATTTGATTTGGTCTTCCAACTGTTTTCATTCTAGCGCTTCTAACTTCGTATTTGATTTAGCCTTCGAACTGTTTTCATTCTAGCGCTTCTAACTTCGTATTTGATTTGGTCTTCCAATTGTTTTCATTCTAGCGCTTCTAACTTCGTATTTGATTTGGTCTTCCAACTGTTTTCATTCTAGCGCTTCTAACTTCGTATTTGATTTGGTCTTCCAATTGTTTTCATTCTAGCGCTTCTATCTTCGTATTTGATTTGGTCTTCCAACTGTTTTCATTCTAGCGCTTCTAACTTCGTATTTGATTTGGTCTTCGAACTGTTTTCATTCTAGCGCTTCTAACTTCGTATTTGATTTGGTCTTCCAACTGTTTTGACTCTAGGGCCACTATCATGACTAATAAGTGTCATGAAGACGAAATGTGCGTAAAGCGTACGAAATTATAAGCCTGGTCTATTTGGTGAGTATTAAGTCTATTAAGTCAAAGCAGTCCCTATGTCACTCGTTGCTAGCCGAAATTGGTAGAAATTATGTGATGAGTCGCATTCCGAGATTTCAAGGTCCAGGAAAAGAGAACGATATTGTGGCTTCGACCATGTAACATTTATATACAGTCATCTGTGGCACATATATTGCAAAACGGTTAACGGAATCATTATGACGTCTGTAAACGTCTTAAAAGTTGCAACCCTTGGTTTCAGACGCTTCCGTGTAAGCAGTAACCCTGTATCAAAGAAATAGTTATAGGAAGCGTAAATCTTGGAATATCGTATAAGCTTTAAACTTTGTACTGCATATTCAGTTATGGATTGACTGACAACAGAAATTAAAAGTGCACAATGGAACAATTGATGTCATCTCTTTTGTCTCAAAGTTTAGATATGATAAACCTTGATTTTAAATAACTTCTACGTTTTTGTAAACCTTTTAATTGTACATCGTATATTTTTCAATTTCTTTCATTACACAAGTTAGAAATTGCTTGTAAAGCAATGATTAATTGGACTTATACTAACGCATTAAATACATAACTCTTAACTAGCTGGAATTATTGCTTTAATCCCTAGTGCATTTTATTTGGGAGGTGTGTGAGTCATGCTAATCTTTGTTAATTTGAAGTTGACCTCTAGATTCTAGTTCATTAATTTTTGGACAGCTGCCGCCTGGTCATGTTTACCAAAATCTGCTTTCATTCCTGATAATTTATAATTTCTTCAAAGGAAACATCTCATTTCCTCAAAGTATCAAACTAACAGGTAAATCAAATTAACACATAACGGTTTTGATTTTTAAAAATATTCATACGTAAATTATTTTTTATCAATTTTGCTTTCATCATTAAAGAATAGTACGACATCAATTTGTTATGTTGTGCACTCTTAGTGTTCCTTCCCCTGCATGGCTTATACTAACGCATTAAATACATAACTCTTAACTAGCTGGAATTATTGCTTTAATCCCTAGTGCATTTTATTTGGGAGGTGTGTGAGTCATGCTAATCTTTGTTAATTTGAAGTTGACCTCTAGATTCTAGTTCATTAATTTTTGGACAGCTGCCGCCTGGTCATGTTTACCAAAATCTGCTTTCATTCCTGATAATTTATAATTTCTTCAAAGGAAACATCTCATTTCCTCAAAGTATCAAACTAACAGGTAAATCAAATTAACACATAACGGTTTTGATTTTTAAAAATATTCATACGTTAATTATTTTTTATCAATTTTGCTTTCATCATTAAAGAATAGTACGACATCAATTTGTTATGTTGTGCACTCTTAGTGTTCCTTCCCTGCATTAAAAAATGTCAAAATGAAGATACAAGGATTAAGTTCAGTTGAAATCGTAAAGCATGAAGCTACGTCGTGATTAAATCAGTATAAGTAATATTTGGTTTAATACCATGTAACGTTGTGCACCCTTAGTGTACCTTCATTTGCATTAAAAAAGGGAAAATGAAGATACAATGATTTAGATAAGTTGAAATCGTAAAGCATGAACTTACTTCGTGATTAAATCAGTATAAGTAATATTCGGTTTAAAATCACGTAACGACATCTTTATACCTTGATATACTATTATATTAAAGGTGTGTATTTAAAATACAACACAAAAGAATTTTTTACTGAGAACCTGTTTAAGTTTAGTTCATTGAATACCCGTGAAACACAACGTGATCCTATCTTTTCCAGGAAAAGGGGTACGGATTCAATTTATTTCGTCTGAAAGGTTGGTAGATAAGGTAAAAAAAATCTAAGGCAAACCGTCTGAACAGCTATTCCAGGTAAGAGTTTCAAATCTTGTTAAGCCGATTTGTTCTAGATATGGTAACATTGTTTCCAATTTCTTTTCCCGGGTTGCAATTTTGTCTAAGAACACAGTGAAAATGGGCGAAAGATACCAAAGGGACATTAAAACTCACAAGTCGAAAACATACTGACAACGCCATGGCCAAAAAAGAAAAAGATCAACAGACACATAGACACACAGCAGCACACAAAACACAACACAGAAACCAAAGACTGAGCAACACATGTGACACTCGTCGTGTTACGCCTATAAATACGTTATGTATCAAGTGTTTAGACATCACGCAATAACGGATTGGTAATTGACTCTTATCTAACCCTTAGACATTACCAAATTCTACACCATTGGTCATGCAAAATTGTTTAACGCTGAAACTTGACAAATAAGAAATTTTTAAATGGAAACATGTTTTTCATGACAAAGGATAGACAATACTGTTACCGTATAAACAACACAAACATTGAAAAATTAAAAATCACAAAGAAAAATACTTATAATTAAAACAAGAGCACCACGAACCCCTTTAAAACAAAACAAGGAATGATTTAAAGGTGCTCCGGAAGGGAAATCAGATCCTGCTCAACATGTGGCATCCGTCGTGTTACTCATATTAGTACAAACCCGGTGATAAGTTTAATTTGGTAGGTCACATTCGAGCAAAAGGGATTTTCAGTTACGACAATTGGAACATATCCGTTGTCATCTGTGAAACGGATATTCCGTAAAAGTCAACCAACTCGTGATGGCGTCCATAAAATTTACGAAGGGATGATTACAACTTCACCACTTTGAACTCTGGGTTTAATAGCTTCCTTGTGAGCAGCAACCCTCTATCAAGGAAATCATGATAGGAAAAACAAGCCCTGGAATATCGTCTCAACTGTAAGATAAATACTCCGTATGCAGGCGCTGCTGGAATGAATTGTGCCGCAAATTAATGTGGGTTGTTTCCATGTACACAGTTAAGTGATGTCTGAATGTGAATATCTTGAATACTCACTTATTACATTGATTTAATTTTAAAAACTCCTTTCTTCAAATTTAAATCATGAAATTTAATTAAAGGAATACACTCAAACAGCCAGCTTCCTATTTAACTCTGATGTTTCCATTTCGATATCCCCAACATACAGAGATTACTGCATCGAATTTATCATTTCAAACTTTAATTAAGTAATTCCTATTGTTTTAAATACGCAATTTCTGCATGAATTAAATCTCTACTTGGCTGCTCAATTGTAATTCATTTGGTGCTGTGGGAAGAGTAGCGGGCATTGTGTTATGTTATTGTAGCTATCGATATATGTGACTGTGACCAGATGAGCCAATACATATTTTCAGTTATTTTTAATACAACTAATTTGTTCACCATGTACAATTTTATGATGATATCAAGTATGGTTTTGAAAATAGAGCAATTCTAATTCTGCATGTATTTCCGTAGATAATAATTTTGAACCGAAAAATATGCAAATTCAAACAAAATTCTGACTTAATATTTTCTTTGGCATTTTGAATGTTTCAAATGAGTTAGACTTCAAACGTGTATTTTTGAGAAATCTTTAGATCTGAATATCTATCTTGATGACAAAAATCTTATGTATTGAATATATATTGTAAAAACGTTGTTTCTATGGAAACGAAAAAAAAGGATATTCTAGTTTGACGTTTTTTTCTCTCAAATTATCTTAATTTTTTTTTACGGTTTAGATTCAAGATATGAAATATTTCAAGTATGGATATAAGAAGACTTTAGATGCAACACTTGTCAACAATGTCTTGGCCATCTAAGACCAAGTTTGTTGATGAAGTTCGCTTAAAAATTAGTGTGTTTGTTAACATTCGGATAATCTTTTGAATGAGAACACTACATAGTAACAAGCATTTTTCTGTAGTATAAGTGCAAACTAATGACATATATATCGTTACAAAACAGTTTCTAGACGACTAGGATAAAGGCTAGTAAAACTGATTCTTGTAATTTTGTATTATACTATTGCCAGCAAAAATTGGGTTGTTGAAAGCTAATATCGTGACCTCTGGATATCAATTATCCTATATAACCTCTAATCTATAACTAATCTTAGAAGTGTCTGCGAAGGCAAATTAATGCTATATTGTTTTCGTATTTTTAGTCACTTTAAATTTTAAACCGACACCATTAAGATATAAAGGTATTGATTATCTGTATCTGCAAATAACTATATACTTAATCATTCCTATTATTATCATTATTCTAAAACTTGTATCAAATCAACTTTTGTAATGGTGTTGTCTAATTCCTTGCCTGTGACTATTTTTCATACAACTATAGTCTGGGGTAAATAAATCTAAATGTTTACCTGGTGATGTTCAAATTCATTGTAAAATAACCCGAATACAAATTTATTTTCTAGAGCATATTATGACCTTTGTTTGTAAGGTAAAATAGTATAAATACGACATAAGATTAATAGGTTTACCGTGTTTACCAGAAAATTGTTTAGATATAATTCGGGGTAAACCCAAAAATACCTTAACTTGTTCGAATCTTTTCCAGGAAAGGAAAAACTATAACACAAAAGAAAATATGTAACGTGAAGTGTCGAGGAACAATATAATTGTATCTAAAAGTCAGGAGAAAGTGTTTATGTAGCTAATACAGGCTAAATTCATTAACGTGTGTTAATTAATTACAATGTACGATATACAATAATAATTAATGAAAAAAAGAAATTCAATAAAATATATGATAAATTAAGACAACAGTAGTATACCGCTGTTTAAATCTCATAATTCGATTCAGAAGACAAATGAAGGTAACAAACATAAACTGAAGGAATTAAACCCTAAAGGAGCAAGAGCGGGTGCTTTGACCGGGTAAGAGTCACTAGCTGTGCATGCATTACTGCTACGCTAATCCACACTCAGCGAAAATGTCACAAATGCGTTCAGCAATATCAAAAGCCGTATCGATTCCCTCCGTGGGAACTTTGTAATCTTTTGCCGAATTAAAATCGTAAAAAGGTTTGATGGTATATGAAAGTGCATTATATTATTGCAATAAAAATTTACTCCAAAAATGAAGGGGGTGATACCGAGACGTTGACGTTCAGATTGGTTCTGATTAATTCAGTCACAAACCTAGTTATAATTTGAATAAATATTTATGTGACTAGTTTTACCGACAGTATTCATTCCATGTCAGTTGTGAACCCTGGTGCTTAGATGTACATGCAATGCCTATATATTGCACATGAATTACCTTAATACAAACAAATAATTTGTATATCTGATAGGTTTAACATTGCAAGAACAGATGTTTCAAATTTAGGTTTGATACACTTGTGCCGATGGATATGTTCCAATTGTTATATCCACAATCCCGTCTTATTTTCCGTGAATGCAAACAATCGCATTAGACTTTTCAACGGGTGTGTCTTTACATGAGCAACACGACAGGTTCCACATGTGAAGCAGGAATTGCTTACCTTTCCGGAGTACCTGAGATCAACCCCTTTTTTTGGTGGGGTTTGTGATGCCCAGTCTTTAGTTTTCTATGCTGTGTTTTTGTACAGTTGTTTGTCTTTTCGTCGTTTTTCGTTTTTTGCCATGCATGGCGTTGTCTTTTTTTTTCGACTTATGTTTTGGATGTCCCTTTGGTATCTTTCGCATCTCTTTTCTGTGTTAAAAAAAAAGAATTTTCGAACGCAAACATCGAAAAACATCTGCGACTATCATGGGAAGGATAGTAACATGATGTTCATCGAAAGGCTCCATCAATATTGTTTTTATGTGCAAAAATCAGTATTTGGAATGTCTAACTAAATTAGAAAAACTAGGAAAACCACATGTACCCCTTTATCATTCTCGAAAGAGGAGATTTAGGGAGATCACACGATGAAATGTTTGCGTTTGTATAGTGGATACCTAAACTTCACAAATTTCCTTAAATAGATTGATATAAAGTGGTGTCGTCAAGATGGTCGACTAAACATACTTCTAAATATCATTATACTTTCTACAGCAAAAGAAGTCCGGTGGAAATAATGTAATGATGTTTATTCAACTAACGATGTCAATAATATCTGAATTCTTAAAAATTCGAACGATCTACTGTCTAATCTTAAATCACAACCTTTAAATTTCCAGAAAAAAATAATTTTTCTACGGTGAACTCTATTATTCCCCATGCTTAATGAAAACATCGAAGACATCGTCTGAGAGCTTTTTCTACAAAAAATAGGCTTCAAAGAAAGCGATAATATATTTGTTGAGTTTGAATGGAGTGATATTTCATCAGACAGTCGGTATTTCAATAGGTATTAATGGTGCACCCTACAGTCTGACTCATGTGAAGCAGAATTCATGCAAATCCTTCTCAGAGACAAAAGAAAAAATCCTTTCAAAGTTCTTTTATTTCGCTGTCAGATATATTGGTCATGACCTGTTACTCATAAAACCAACAATTTAGTGGGCGCTTGCATATCATATACCCAAGTGAACGGGAGATTATGGATACTATCGAAATTAGAGGGTTTGCTTCATATCTTGATCTTTTCATTCATATTGACACAAATCGACGTCTTCATACTAGTATATATGGTAAAAGTGCTGATTTCAACGTTATAATAGTCAATCTTACATTTATTTGCAGTAACACACCCTCATTTCCATACTTTGACATTTCTCATTTCAAATTATGAGATTTGAACATCGGTAATATACTGTTGCTTTAATTTACTAAAGAGTATGAGCATTTCATTACCGAGATCTATTTCAAAATAGTTATGCAATTAATTTGTATTTGTGTAAACCTTGTTCAATCTTAAAATCAGGTATGTATGTTATAGACACATCATTCCATTCATTTTACTTTGTATGTTGTTTGAATAGTATATTTACAAGCATGATTAGTCCCAGCCTTTCCATCATACTCTAGTGAAATTGATAGGGCTTTCTTTGCTTTTTCGTATACTTTTGCCTTCAGGTATAGATTTCGTCTCTGGCGGATAGTTGTATCTTTGGCATCACATAACATAACATTATTTTTGTATTTTTGTACTGATAGTAAAACCAAATACATGTATGTTTATGTTGCATATGTTTGTATGTTGAAGATACCAAGGTGACAATCAAAGTTCGAAAATAGGGAGAAACTGACAAAAGCAAAGCAAAAACGGAAACCCACAAAAAGACAAACACCGGCCTATAAAATCAACAAATAGAAAACCAGTAACACGAACCAAACCGAATACGTGTGGTGGAGTCAAATGCTCCGAACGGGTAAACAGATCCTGTTTCGCACATGGCACCCATCGTACGAGTGTTGCTCACGTCTTTGCAAATTAGGTGATTACCTTACTGATAGAATTTTGACTACATCAAGTTGAACATATCCGTGGTCAATTGTGACGCAGATATTCCCTAAAGGTCAACCAAATCATGACGGCATATGTGAAACTTTCGAAGGGACTACTTCAACTTCACCACTACGGACTTTTAGTTCAATAACTTCCTTTGTAAGCATATACCTTATTAAAAGGAATTCGTGATGGGAATTGCAAGCTACGGAACATATTATTGATTGACAGTTTATCTTGTGTTTTCAAGCTCAAAGGCTTCGGACGCAACAAATTTATAGAGAGCCATTTTATTTCTCAAAAGTATAGCGTATATTACTGACAGTGCCAAATATTGACTTTTATAGTTTTGTCTCCTCGTCTGTTAATCAACACACACTAAATGGCCTATTTGTGATTTTTACAGCAATACTATTGTTGGTTTTACATTTATCGGGTTATTGCTCATCTATAACATTCTCGTTTTTATTTTTCCGCTTTGTTGTGTAGCCTGGGACTAATGTTGCAGTATGTGAGACAAATAAAGATGTGTATCCGACTGCTGTCGTGTTAGCTCTTTTTATATATATTCATATTAACATTCTAAAGAAGGTAGGAGATCTAGCTAATATTTGACATATGCTAATTGGATTTTTAAAATATTTTCATGGTTCAACGGCCAGTCAGAAACCAAATTGTAACCACCTGATTTCACTAATTTTAAGAATAATATGACAATATGTTTTGTAAATGCATTCATTGCAAAGGTAAGCAGGTTGCATCTAACCTTGCCTTCTTTTTCATAATTCATTGGTCAACTAAATTATGCAATGTTAATTTTCCGTGATTATATTCATTATTTTGATACTACAACTATATTTTGTCTACTCTTTGACAAATTTTAGGTTTTTTGTAACAAAGTCTGTTTTTTATTTTTAGTTACCATAAGTTGTATGACACTAATATTTGAAGCTATAATGATTGTAGGTTGAATTTGTCCGACTGGGGAAAAGTAAAATAACAAAATTACCGAACTCCAAGGAAAATTCAAAATTGAAAGTCCTTTATCAAATGGTAAAATCTAAAAGCTCAAACACATCAAACGAATGGAAAACAACTCGCATATTCCTGACTTGGTACAGGCATTTCCTTAATTTAGAAAATGGTGGATTAAACCTAGTTTTATAGCTAGCTAAACCTCTCACTTGCATGACAGTCGCATAGAAATTCATTATATTGACAACAATGTGTGAGGAAAACAAACAGACATAATAGGAAAAAAAAATGTCACAAATTGGTGTACAACAGTCAACATTGCGTTATAATCTTCATCATTATAAAAATAACTAATTAAGAAAACAAAAATGGCATAAAGACACTCAATGGACAAAGTACATGAGCAAAAATGAAAGACAAGAATACAAAAATGACCATAGCACAATAACATAATGGCGGGATGTATAAATACCGAGCCACGCCAAAAGTATATTACCAAAAATGGACAAAACAGTAAAGATTAAAAATATACAAAGACAAATAAAAAGAACACCATAACACGTAACTAAGAGGAAAAACAAAGTCAGAACCTAGAATCTATACTTCATTACCAGGCTCATCAAGCGATATAAATATATACATTTCCAAACAAAACAATGTTACTATATTTTTCTGTTGTGTGATTCTTTCATTGGCAATCAAACCACTTCTTCTTGTTTTATATTGTTGCGTATACACTTAATCATGTCCTTTTATTCATAGAAATACATCAGAATAATGGAACAGAAACACAAAAATGTTCTTCAGACTACTTTCAACTATCTTATAAAAAATTTGCATAATGTGGATGCGATTTGTGATGAATTGCTTCAAGATAATGTACTTACAGCAGGGATGAATGATTCAATTAAGGTATGTCAGAGAGAAAATACACTCCATTTAAATATAAACGAGACTTGGACACACTTAAGACTAATGCTGTCGGTGAAAAGGAATAATTATCTAATTATTTCAAAATGTGTAACAAAACTGCATATCTTATAATACCGAAAAATTGTAATAATTATGCACGGAATTAAATTAATATATGGTCGATTATAACATTCTATAACCGTTGTTAGTATATGAATGGTTCGATTCCCATTTAATAGTGTTGATTATTTTCTTAACCCGTCTCTGCATATTCAGTACTAGACAGCATGCAGACATCATAAAATTTCGGTCAAGAGTTCACACAAACTTCAACAGGTCAGATAAAGTTGTATGCTTCAAGTTTCGAAGAATGTATCACGTGGGACAACAGTCTTAGTTAATTGCTCTTTGTATAAATAGTTTTTTCAGCAATCACATTATTGTGGCAAAAGATTTCCCTCTCCTACAATTACTGAAATGAACTCATCAATGTTTTGTAAGTTCTCCGCGTGGACGCAACTGTTTAAATACTCCCTAGAAACGGTCTGGTAAAAAGTAATAATGTAAAAAATGAATAAATTAAAAAAAAACGAACATATTATAAAATTATATATGTGTTATGATTTCCATGGAGACAAATATCCAAAAGAGTCCAAATGACGTTGATTTAAGCAACTATAGATCACTATTCGGCTTTCAACAATATTCATAACTCTTACCGTATTGTCAGCTCTAAAAGGTCCCTACACAATAAAACGATAAACAATTCAAACGAAAACGCCAACGACCTAAATTATGACAATAAGATATACGGAAAACAAAAATAACCACTACCTAATTACAACTTGGACGGGGTATTTGCTTATGTTATCAATTCACCCTTAAACAACCGATGAGGATACATGAATTTGTGCAAATGTGGTTTGGAATATTGCTATAAAAATGAATACCTAATCATACTAATGTAGAAAGATACAACCAACCTTAATTTATTGGTCCACAAGACATTATTCGTCAATGTCACATGCAATAGTTTGTACAAATTAGTATCCATTCAAATCAGATTTATAAGAAGCAAAAGTGAACACTTTTGAGTACACGTCAAAAGGCAAATTTCGACCAACGTTATTTTGATGTAACCATTGAATGTGAGGATTAGATTTTGTAAAATTGAACCTTGCAAAGGACTTTTTGAAAACTGATTTATAGAAAGACCTTTTGTTCTTTTTTTTTTTTGCATGTATATGATCTTTTTTTTCAATATGCAACAAAGGTTGACATATTTTAGAAAACCAATATAACAAACTTTTAAAAATAATTTCAGGACAAATTAGCAAGTAAATTTCCAATGTCATAAGTCAAAATTTTTTATTACTCAGACAGAAAGATAACTTTTTTGTCTTGGCATTGTCAGTTTGTTTTTTATTATGAGTTTGAATATCACTTTGGTATCTTTCGCCTCTCTTTCACTTAGTATCACATATATAATCAGCAATTCAAAGTATCTTGGTCAGAGTCCTAGGCCTATATAGTTTGTTCAAATTATCGCATTAAAACGCATATTACAACTTTGATTCAATATACCTCAATTCCATGCAGTTGTAAGTTTCTTTTCTGATCTGTTTTTTCGGACTACATTGTTCAACTGTGCAATAAAGTGCCTTACTGATAACCCTGGATAAATAGTATTTGATACATAGCCTCTTCCACTACCTGAAAATCCATTTAGTCACCACCCCAAAACACTCATGGGTTTATTTACAACTATTAAAATGATTTACTGTTCTCCGTTTTAAGTGTTTGCCTAATTACGCGTTCTTTTAATCTATCATTGTTCTAAATCCGACTTGATAAAAGTATATACCATCTTCTGCACTATTGCGTCATTTACTTTTTGTAATATAGAAATTCCATAGAAAAAGATTTGAAAAAGATAAATGAATTCTATTCTAAATGTTACATTACAGCATAAAAAGCCAAAGCCTACTGGACAGACTAGGGAACTTTTATCAATCTTACCAAGAAGAGGAAATAAAGCCTATGCCAGTTTTATTAAAGCACTCGATGACACAGATAACAAAAATTAGCTGATTACTTGAGAGAGAAGGATGGTTCAAAACGTAATGGTAAAATTTCTGAAATATCAGATGATGGTTCATCAAATCCTAAAAGAAGTGACAATAGTGTTATTCAGGAAATAACACATCAATATTCCGAAAAACCGGAAGAAACAAAAAAGTTGGGATCTAAAAATAAACACACAGAAGGTATGACAAGTAAAGAGATGACATAAGATTTGCATGCATTGTTCCTATTTAATGTAGTTTTTAACAAAGTAAACAGAACTGCCTCCCTAGCAATTTAGTGGGCTGCTCAAATTTTGAGTTATTTTGTATATTGTGTAACCCTTTTCAACTTAACGTTAATTTATTCTTAAAACACCCTATAACCATCGACTTATTTAAAAATCATACATTTCATTGGTCGACTCAGAAAGATATACTAAAACTGGATATAAATACAAAACAATCAATTTGAATGCTCTCTATAAGTTAGAAGAGACATTTTGTTTTCCTGTATGTGCGTTCCTCTTTACGTGAGTCCATCCATTGTCTATCAAATCCGTCAGTTTGTCTGTAAACCATAAACCTGTAGTCACTTGGAAACGTTCTTGGCATGCTCTTTGGGAGGAAAACTTTGACGAAGTATGCACAGTTTGATTTTAATCCATATTTCTGTATCCACCATACATGAAATTTTAACAAGATTGCATTTATTTATACAATATGAAGAAAACATGAAATAGATATATTCATGTTCTATTTCAGAAATATATTTATAATTTATACTCCACAGGTTGTGTTCTATTCATAAACTACTTTATCCTTGATACTGCATGAGGGGTAGTTATTTCTGAATTCTTTTATTTTGAAGTCATTCTATGTATGTTTGATTTTATCTCTGTAGCTTATTTTTCATTATCCATTATATTCCTCATTATTTACTTTTTGTAAATCACATTATTTCGTCCCATATTGCTGTCTTTAGTTTTCAAGATTTACATAAATAAGTATGCATACAATACTTTAGATTCTGAATAACAGTTGTACAATGGCAAACTTGACAATGACTTGCACTTGGATATTCCTTATAAATTATTGATGTTACCTCAACCAAATCAGTAACTTCAAATATGGTGAAGAATGGTTTTTTTTTAACCGTATATCAAGATTTGTTAAGCCTTTATAATGTTTACTATGTTGGCATTTACTTAAGAATGTTATGGATTTTTGTTATAGTACTTGACAACGGAATATCGCTAACCTAAACTGCTTATATTAAACATAGACTAAAATAAAACTTTTGACGATATAATTACGAGTATGAATCAAATCAATAAGAAGACCTACTCATGTAAATGAAAGTCGAAACCTGTTCAACCTCTCTAACAAGACGAACAAACGTCGATTGGTGTAGCCCGTGACGAATATTCTTTATATCTGAGCATGCAGCTGAACAATTATATTAAAAATGAGATTCAAAGACGCAATGAAAAATGTCACTTGTTAATCAAATTCCACGTTTTTTAAGTAAACGCAATCTGACAGGAGCCAGCAATGTGTTGTGGTGCATTTTATTGAGTGGTAAATTCATTGGTAAGATGTTTACAATTGTATTTTAGAAATTGTGATGCAGATGTATTCTATCGTCATGAATTAGTCGTGTCGACCTGTTAATGTTTATCTAATTGATTTGCATACTAAAATTAAAATTGAGAATGGAAATGGGGAATGTTTCAAAGAGACAACAACCCGACAAAAGAGCAGAAAACAGCCGAAGGCCACCAATGGGTCTTCAACACAGCGAGAAAATCCCGCACCCGGAGGCGGGCTTCAGCTGGCCTCTAAACAAAAAAGTGTACCAGTTCAGTGAAAATGGACGTCATACTTAACTCCAAAACATATAAATGAACTAAAATTAAAAATTATACAAGACTAACAAAGGCCAGAGGCTCCTGACTTGGAACAGGTGCAAAAATGCGGCGGGGTTAAACATGTTGAGTGAGATCTCAACCCTACCCCTATACCTCTAGCCAATGTAGAAAAAACAAACACACAGCAATACGCACAGTAAAACTCAGTGTAAAAGAAGTCCGAGTCCGATGTCAGAATAGGTAACAAAAGAAACTAAGCAAAATGACAATGATACATAAATTAACAAAGGACTACTAGCATTTACTGACATGCCAGCTCCAGACCTCAATTAAACTGATTGAAAGATTATGTCTTCATCATATGAAAATCAATCACAATCCCTCCCGTTAGGGATTTAGTATCATACCATCATAAAATATATGAGAAGAACATAACCCGTTTCATGCCAACAACTACTTTTAGAATAAATGTGTTTATTTCCGATGCAAAGACACTATGAGTGAATCAATATTTATACCAAAATATGCCATCTTTAATGACCTGACAACAGTATCGTAACTATATCCCTTCTGAATAAGTCTGTTTAAAGGTTTGGTTAGCTTTTGAGGTGAATGCCGACATTTTTGTGCTTTGTAAAGAATATTACCATAAAAGATTGGATGTGAAATACCTGAACGTATAAGATGTCTGCATGTTGAATTATATTTACGAATAATGTCCTTGTACCGATGGTAAAATTTAGTAACTACTTGTCGGGGATTACTAATATGAATAAAATTATATTGCACAACTATGGAATAGAATGCTCACCATTTTAGTGGCCATTGAATAACTAACGTACTTCTACTTTAACTTGAAACTGCTAGTCCCTTGTTGTACGTTTGTTTTTCTTTCATCATAAATCCAATCAAAGTTTCAACAAAATATCTTTTTTTCCTAAACCACGAACACTGATATTCCAGAAAGTATGCTCTTTGGTCGGGTTGTTGTCTCTTTACCGCATTTTCCGTATCTATTCTCAATTTTAGATGAATTTTCAAGTTTGCATCTGTTTTTATAGAGAAGATATTTTTACGCAATTCATTTGGGTACAATAAACTGCATAAACAATTGAATACATAAACTACACCTCATTCAAGCTGTCATCAAAAGTATCAGTATAGAGACAATGTTTTATTGGGGTTAGGAAGGATAAATATGTTGCTATCTTTTTCTTGTAGATTGGCCAGATTTAAGCAAACCATTGCAAACTGTCCAGCAAAAAGATATTATAAAGTGCACTAAAGAATCATTTACAATGATTTGTGATAGCAGAAAGGTAATTTTAGATAGTGATATTTCTAACAAAAAATGTTGTTATAAATTTTGGATAATCTTTGTAACGTAGCAAAGTTATTAATGCTCATTGACAATTTCAAAGTGAATTAAACAATCATTGGTTCCTGGATGTTTAATGCACCTGATAAAACCATCAGGTTTTCAATGGGATTTTAGATTATAAACCTTCTCTCTCGATTACTTCTCCTATTATTGTCCATATATATGTAAACGTGTCGCATGTTCTGTTGTAAATGCGTATTTACTTTTATGATCAAGAATTGATCGTGGGATTAACATTTTCCCTTTAAGTTACAGTTACGGCACATACAGTACAGAGTATGTTCTATCTGTGAATGCATCAACATTTTATTCCACCATCTAAGCTTTAGACTGAAAATATTTTCTTAAATTTAATGATTTTACGGTGCATACTTATGACCTTTTTATGAAGTTATGTCAGGTCATGAAGTCTAAATTTCTTGCTGCAGACCGCAGTGGTTTGTGGTTGAAATGCTACCGTATGTTCAAGGCCCTTTTTCGTAAATCTCTAGAAAGATAATGTTAGTAAATGAATGCTGCAAAAGGTTTCTCATTCACAGACTCTACCATGTGACTAAATTGGGCAAATGAAATGAGACAAACTTCGCAATTAAGAATTACTTAGGTTCAATAGATAAATGAATATAAATTTGCAAAAGCATACCTTACATGAAATGACAAAACACAATATATGTCCAATGTGACAAAGAAGACTGACATTATAGAACAACACAATCAGAGTATTACTAAAGGATCTAGTTTTCATGCATTTTTCAAATAATTACAAAGCTTTTTTGTATGTGAATAGGCGTAGCCTTTAGCTTATATAGAAATTCGAACGAATTCGGCCTACAGCTACAATATTGGAGCAAAACATTTTTGAGATCGTTCTCGAAGCTAGACATACTAAAACGAAATGGAATTCGTTCTTAACACATCGCATATTACAACACGTGGATGAACGGTGTTCTCGTGTTATATTAAAGAAATAACCACATTTAACGTTGATTTGTAATGTACCAATCGTATATGTGAAAATAGATTAACATTATTCAAGTAGCTTACATAATTCACAAGACAAAACTAGAACGTTGCGTTTCTATAAATACGTAATTTCTTGCAAACATATAATGAGTGCTGTAGAGGTCAGTTTCAAAGATACTCGTCAATAATGCATACCTATATTTATAATTAATAACATTAAACAATCTATTAATTCAATTCTGACCAATCCAGATATAGTTCATCTAAAGACTAAACAACAAATCACGTATATAAGATGCCGAATCTCTTTTACCTTGATTTGAATCTCACACAAATTGTAAACACATCATATACATAAGTTGGCTTACTCATAACAATACGTGACCAATGTTTTTTAAAAAAATATCTGTTTTCTAAAGCAAACGTAAGTAAATAAGTAAATGTCCAAGTTGCCCACAAAAAAAAAACCCAGAAAACTTCCTCAGGCAAAGTTGACCTTAGATGGACTAGGCTATTTTTTACATCCTTGTTGGTCATGTAGCTCCTCGACTGTGTCGTTTCTTATACATCCTTAACTTTCACATATTCGGATTTGAGCGTTCGTAATGAAGGTACATCTAAATAAGCGCTTCGGACGCATGACATATTTCAAGTGTTTTTGTTATATTATTTTTTATATGAGCACGTTTACTTACCATTAGCACAAACCTACTAAAACGGTTATGAATAATCTTCATGCTGTTGGCACTGTGAAAACCCATTTTTCGGAGGAATAGTCAAGTAACGATCCAACTATATTGGCTTAATTAGACAAATTGAATGTTGAATTGTAGTAAAGAAATTGTTTTTCAGTCAGTTTAGTAGAGATCAGAGAGCTCCCAATCCTTGTTACGGCGTGTTTGTGGGTGTACGAACTTCCCGTTAACATTTAATAAAAATTCAAAGTAAATGTAAGAATCAACAATTTAAAGTTGTTGGACACTGTGTGAAAAATGATTATTTACTGGCTGCCATTTTTGAAAACAACAACTTCAGTGTTCACTATGTTCACTTCTGTGTTCAATTTCCTAAAGTATTTGGATCAATAGTCAAGTACCTTTTGACGATGCTCATGATACTTGGCAAACAAGACAGTATCGCCTGCAACAAGTATCAAAAAAATCAAAAGTCCATTCAAGTTTGATGTATCATCACTGTTCGTAATAGTTATATTTTCAATTATATCATTTATGAAATACAGGAACACTATGGGAGATAATGATTCGCCTTGTTTTACACCAAACAAATTGTCAAAGGCATCTGGTAGTAGTTCACTGGATTTTTCACGGAGACGCACAAAAGCATAAATAGATTTAATAATAGCCCCAAATCTGCTGCTGATACCATTCCGAAGTAATTTTTGTGTCAAAACTCTACTGCTAAGCTTGTTAAACGCTTTTCGACAGTCAACAAATGTGAAGTGCAGTTTCGTTTTATCTTTAGTTGGCGAATATGCACAATTATGCCATAAGAACAAAAATAGCATCAACAGTTTTGTTTCCAGGCCGGAAACAAAATAGATTGTCCATAAGTATATCTTCGATTTCGGACCACACAAGTAATCGAGTTGTCAGGACGGACATGAACAGTCCGTATAAGGCAATAACTAAAATGATGGGACGATAGTTAACAAGGTCGGTTAAATCTTCATTTTAGGAACAGCAAAATCATAATTCCAGATGTCGGGAAAAGTTCATTTGCAAAAATATAGTTGTATATTTTTTCAAAATCGGACCAAAAATTTTCAGTTTACTCCTTATAAGAGTTAGTGTCCTAATTGATCCCTTTAAAATCACATTTTACATTTTGGCTAGTATCT
This sequence comes from Mytilus coruscus, assembly GCA_017311375.1. Lineage (NCBI taxonomy): Eukaryota > Metazoa > Mollusca > Bivalvia > Mytilida > Mytilidae > Mytilus > Mytilus coruscus. The sequence goes on along the minus strand of CM029607.1, from coordinate 37,936,608 downwards.
TCAAACTTTAATAGATAGTGGAAATTGTAAGCAACAATTTTGATCAGCAATATACACTCTACAAATACATAAACATGACCGAAATGGACAGTTGACCTCTTGAAGCAGTAGTTACCCTATGATGACAGTTTTTACTCTGTTGTCTCTTTTACCTTGAAATATACTATAATAAACAGAGAGAAAAACTGAAAATATGAACCACTTTAATCTTTTGCAATAAAGGTCAAAAGAAATATTAGAGTGGCATGTTTTTGCCAGATGATGTAATAAGGCTCTCATCAGCCTTTTGTTCCTCATTGTTGGAAAGAATTTACTGTGTGAAGCAATCTCTGAATAATTGTAAACCAATCAATATAATAGTTGCTTTAAGGTTAAGAATTTAAAATGCATATGTAATACAGCGATTAAACAGAATTTCTCAACAAAGTATATATTTAGTATTATAAATGTTTGATGGAGCCATATCAGCTATTGTGTATCACAAGTTACGACAATTAAAATTAATCTTTGTCAAAATGCAGTATCTAGTTTAAAATGTAGCTGATGATTGCTTAGCGTTCTTTTTCCTATTTTTGGGATTTTTGGCATAAACTATAGTAGATAAAGAAAAAATGTATATAATTATTTTAATAAACAAAATACGAACTACAGATACGTCGACTCTTCATAGGAGTTTACTTACCTTTCGAATGACAATGTTTACCCACTTTAGTGGTGATGTTGAAATTATCAATAATAAGTATATAAAGCGAAAATGGAAATAAAAGAAATGATCGGCAGGACAAGATCTAACAAATATTTGCTGATTTTCTTAAAACAATCTTGAACTTAATAAAAATTAAAAACCGAACCACGCTTGTATATATATATACAGTCCGCCAAAAGTTAAGCACCACCTATTTTTATTGCATCGAATTTTTTTTCATTTAAAAAAATCAGTTATTTCTCGAAAAAGAGAAAACATTCATGTAGCAATTTTACTAACATATACCATAAACAAACCATAAACCTAAGTTTGGTGACTTATGCAGGTTCTATGCATTTAAATTTTGTGTTCATAGAAATAGTGCAAATTACACAAATCAGAAACGGAATTTAAGTTTCACTGTGATTTTATTTTTTTACAACAATTAATCACCCAATATCATTAAAATTCTCTACAAATAATCTTTGGTATGTTCGGCAAATTTAATGTCAATATTTGAGTCAATAGGATGTGTAACCACCTCTCTTTCGGTACAGTTCCATAACACGGCGTCTCATACTCTTTACAAGCCTTCTGAACTTTAGTTGAGGAAATCTATTCCATTCATCAACAATTGCCACTCTTAAATCGCCAAGATTTTGCAGTGGTGGATCTCTGCGATTGAGATTTCTGCCAATGGCATCCCAGACATGTTCGATAGGGTTCATGTCTGGAGACATGGAAGGCCAAAAGATAGTGTCAATGGCTTCTTGCTCTTTGTACTCGGTTACAATCCTTGCCCTGTGTGGTCTAGCGTTGTCATCCATGTACAAGGGTCTTGACGCAAGTGGGTGATTGTCAAAATGAGGGACTACAATGTTTCTAAGCACCAAATCCCTGTATGTCTGTCCGTTCATGTTACCCTGCAGAATATGCATACCCAGCTTACAACGGTATGAGAAGCAACCCCCATACTGTAAGACCATCAGCACCAAATGCAGTCGTTGGGCAAATGTTGTTTTGGTCATAGGCAGTTTTATTTTCCCGCCAAACTCGTATTCTGCCGTCTACTGGTCGTAACAGAAACCGACTCTCATCTGACCAATGAATTTTTTGCCAGCTTCTCATATTCCAGCGTCGATGGTCATTAGCCCATTGAAACCTGATTATATGGTGCCTGGCTGTCAGGGCAGGTCTCTTGACAACACGACGTGCTCTTAGGTTGCCTCTATGAAGTCGACAGATCAATGTGCGATCACTAACACAACCACCTGGAGGCCAGTGGTGTCTAAGCTGCGGGGCAGGAGTAAATGGGCTGGCTTAAGCACGACGAATAAGCAGTCTGTCATCACGACGGGAAGTTAAACGGGGTCTTCCGGACCTAGGTCTATCATTTACAGTTCATGTGTCAACATGACATTGTAAAAGTCTGACAATGACGGTGTGATTAACATTGAAATGGTTACCTATGCTCCTAGTACTCCTACCGGCATTTGACATGCCAATTGCTTGCCAACGTTCAGCCACAGATAACTTACGCCTTGCCATATTACACAATGACTTGATGAAGGTCAAATTTCACCTGTACGCGTGACAGTAGGAAGATGATTTAAAGGTATCGAAACAGTGTATTTGTAAAAGTGCAGATGACCTTTAATAAAAAATTGCCTGACGGGTTTATCGGAGTTCAATTTTTTTGGTTGTAATAATTTCCTTAGTGTATGTTAAAGGCAATTCATAACACCAAACATTAATATTTTTTTCGCAATAGTTAACAAAATATTGCCAGTTATATTTAGGTGGTGCTTAACTTTTGGCGGACTGTATATATATACATAATTGCAAGAGATCAAATGATATATAAAATTATATCCAAAAACAAAAATTTCTTCATTATATCAATGTCTTTTTGAATAATAAAACGAAAACGTTAAGACACTAAGATTTTAATAACTGTTAGCGCTTTCAGTATTGTTGCAGAATTTTTGGAAATATGAAATGTAAGTAATGAATACTAAATCAGTTTTTGCCTTTTATGTTTTTAATTTTAGGTATACCATATGACATCAAAAAAGAAAGGAAAATTTCTAAGTATTTCGAATGTTCAATGTACACAACAGACCACATAAGAAAAATCACCAGATGATTCCAAGCCCAAAAGTGCACAGAAGAAAAATCACCAGATGATTCCAAGTCCACCAAATGCACAAAAGAAAAATCACCAGATGATTCCAAGTCCAAAAAGTGCACATCATGTGTAGACTTTGATAAAACTGCTATATTTCAACTATTCAAGCATGTACAGTATGAATCACAAAGTACTGATGCACGGAGAGACGTTGTAGGAGATGTATGTTAATGTTAAATATATAGGATCAAAGTTTTTTAAAACGTAAAGAACTTAAAGGGTGTCACAAAAATCAGTTCAGTTACACACAAAATAAAGGCAAGGATTAACACATTAATTGCCTTTCTTTGACTAATTATCTCAGTGTGGCCTTCAACACAAAACAGGTGGTCCCAACTCTCTGCAAGTTTCCGATGGAATCTGGCACAATTTCAAGCCCAAGATAATAAACGAATAATAAGATAACTATAGTTGGTTTTAGGGATCAACACAAGGTCTACATGTCTATTGGACAGGGTTCACCAGACCTTGTTCTCATTTCATGGATAAATGATCAATGTTATGTTTTGGTGGTTAAGCCCGTATATAAAAACCTTTAAGCAGTAGGTCATATACATCATGTATATTTGGTGTAGAGAATGATTAAAAGATATATACGTCTGTTTGGCAATGTTCATCTGACCTTTACCTCATTGTCATGATTCATTGGTCAATGTAAAGAATGATCTATGATACTGTAAGCATAGTTGAACTAATTTTGTGAATGAAATTATCATATGGGATGCATATCTATTTTACAGAGTTCATATTACCTCGATCTTATTTTCATGGATTATTTGTAGTTAAACATTTATCTATAAACATAAATTCAATCATGACACGATCAGTCAAAGATACAAAACATCTCGGCTCGTGCATTCTTGTTTTAATAAAGGACTCCTACTTGCCATGTAACCACTACAATTACTATGAATTAAGTAAAACCCAATTTCGGGATCAACGTGCTATCGGCATATGAATAGTGAAATTTTAGGTGTGTGTTTGAAGAACAATAAAACAATATGTAATTGGTTTACTGTGAAATAATGTCAGCACCTGTCTTTTGGTGAATTCTCTGACTATTAATGAAGCCTTTATACTGAATCCATTTGATGTTGGATGTGTACCGAATGATATTTTAGGCTTAGATACACCAATTGTGTCCGATAACCAACTGTGATATTTTGACTGAGTATGCCATTGGATTTGATTGGCAGGTAATGCATGTATATCAGTGGAAGTTTACCCTATCAACAACCCGGTTCGCACCTTCAGATTTCATTAGATTCCATCATGTTTTACTTTGATTTGTATGTTTCTAATTGATTAATGAATTTTGAAACATCGGTAAACTACTGTTGCCGTTAGTTAAGGATGTGCGCTTATCATGTTTTGGAATTTTTGTCAGATTTTTGGAATCCTCTGGTTTTATCCATTTGAATGCATTAAAAAAAATTGCCCATTGACCCCCATTTTTCTTTTTATAAATCTTTTACATGTATAATTATAAGCCTTCTGTTAAAGTCTTATAAAATCTTTGTTATTTTTTATTAGTTTTTGAGAACTTAAACTTGTCAATGATAAAGCTATGAAAAATCAAGAGAGAACATTTTCCCGCCACAATTTTAATGGCTAATATCTCGAAAACAAGCACATTGACCTATATTTAATTTTTGCTCTTTTGGTTCCTTTATTAATCCACTATCAATATATACTTGTGTTATGAAAAGCTAATTATTTTGAAACTGAGTAGCGAACTTCCTTAAGTCAAGTTCTGTTAGCGATAATCATCAGCCATACTCCTGAAGTGGCTTTTAATTTTGTCTTGTCGAGAACAAACCACTCAAAGGAGACTATACACATTTATTAACAGGTTAACTCCTAACTATCCTACTGCCTGTCGATATACATTTATTTTGGCATTGCACAAGTCACGTCTTCTTTGAGTGTCCATGACGTTAAAACACTAAATCCCTGGGATGTGTTTTAGTTGATTTTAGTCTCTGATGCATGATTTTTTATTTTTAATTGTTTTTGGCTTTTAACTAGCTTTCAGTAACTGCGAGTACTCTCAAATCGTACTTTCGTGTTAATTTGATCTGTTGATACAATTTGTAATGTATTTTTGTTATTCAATGTTTACTTATTCGATGTTATATCTAGACTCACTATTTTTAATATATACCACCTTTGATAAGTGTTTAGTATGACGATAAATTTTCACTTTTGTTCTCGTACTAGGTACAACAAAATTATTTATTTTGAAAAAAATATTTCCGTACTCCATGTATATCTTACAACAAAATTATTTTTATTTACCTGTGTACGTTATTTTAACATCTAACCCCCTTGTTTTATTAATTTTGTATTTACATTGTGTCATAGATCAAATTTATCCGTTCAGTGTATGTTCACTTGTTTTTGTTAATATTTCTTTTGATTGAGTTAAGCCATTTCAATTGATATTTAGTGTGTCTTTCTATGTTGTAATGTTACACTATTGTTTCAGGTAGGTTGAAGGTTGGCGCCTATTAAAACTTTTAAACCCGCTGCATTTGTTTGCACCTGTCCTAAGTCAGGAACCTGATGTTCAGTGGTTGTCGTTTGCTGATGTGGTTCATAAGTGTTTCTCGTTTCTCGTTTTTTTTTATATAGATTAGACCGTTGGTTTTCCCGTTTGAATGGTTTTACACTAGTCATTTTGGGGCCCTTCATAGCTTGCTGTTCGGTGTGAGCCAAGGCTTCGTGTTGAAGGCCGTACTTTGACCTTTAATGGTTTACTTTACAAATTGTGACTTGGATGGAGAGTTGTTTCATTGGAAACCACATCTTCTTACATCTATTAAACATGCTGCTTCCTCCTTCTATGGCGTCAACAATTGTTAACGTGTGTTATTAGTTCGTAAAGGCAAGACACATCTCTGTGTAAACAGTTTATTTGTTATGACCAATCTTTCATAGAACTCGGTTTGAGTTATCCTTGTGTGATCAAGTATTAACGTTGTGTTTTTGTCTTCACCTTCGTACGAACACCCGAAAGACAAAAATGCAATTAATTGTCCAATATTTTTAAAATCAACAAAAAGGAGAGAAAATCTATCAACAAAAATGCAAGGAATGTGTAAATTTAGCTATTTACCGTGTAAACTAAAGCTATTGTTTCTAGATATTCTTTCTTTTCAAAACTTGTTTAGATGTATGTATTTCAGGAACACGAAACTGAATCTATGAAGACATTTAGTGATCAATTATAAAACGTTCTTATGTGGTCTTTTTTTCTCCAAATATCATTAAACGAGATGGCTTCTATTGTACATTTATATCGAAGTGAAAATACATTTTGCTACATTCTTATCTACAAAAAAAACTTCGAAAAAAATATACCTAAATAATTTTCCAAATGTTAGACTATATGTTGATGCAACTTTACATTCAGCAACTCAACCAATATGTCACTTAACCATATTGAACAAAGGGGTATTATGTATATAGTTTTATAAAACAATCGTAGTTTTGGACAAACCAAATATGTAGAAAAAATCATTAAATATATAGTGTTAATCCATCAACAGTGTCAGATATTTGCTTATTTTAGTTATTGCCTTTTAATGAAAATTTAAAATGAAATTTTAACTGTTTTGGATATATCTTAAATATCAATAATGGAAATACAATGACTTTTCTTTGCAAAATTAATAAACATAGCGTCAGTTGTTGTACTTCAAAGGTGATTTTTCACTTGTTTATTTTTATAACAGGATATGAAGAAGTTCCTTGACGAACATTTAAACAACACAGAAAATTCAACTTTTGATAGCTTAGTTGTGGTAATCCTCTCTGGAGGCGTTGCATATTAACCAGGTGAAATATATGATAAAGATGGCAAAAAAATCCAAATGGAAGAAATTCTTCAAATCTTCCGAAAATCCACAGCTTTCAAAAACAAACCAAAATCGTCATCATTAGGACATACAGTTTTGAAGGTATATAAACTTAGCATTTAATTATATGGTTTGTAAAAGTTATTATTATGTTATCTTATTTATTTTAGTTAAATGCTGAAAGATTTTGTTTCTGAAATTATCTGGAAATCATATCCATGTCAGGTTTTCACTGCGTGAATTGGCTGAAATCAAAGGCGTCAGTTTTCTTGAAATTAGACTAATAATATTATGCTATCATTTATCATTTTAAACTTGAAATTACGCATTTTGAGAAATAGTCTATCTGTTTAGATTTTCGAACCACTAAGTGTTTAAAGAAATATATTTCTAAGCTAGAAAACGTTGAATCATTTCAGCCGTTGAAAAAAAACAGGAAGTCCTGATACCTTTTTGAACAATTGTATATCATGTGAATATATAGTACGTACATTATTGTTGTAAATTATTTCATATCATTCCATTGAAGGTCAGTTCTACATAATATGATATTTAAAAAGGGATGGAATTAAAGGACAATATTTATTATTTTAGATAAACTGTGTGTTTTTCTCATTTTTGTAGAAGAAACAGAAACATCTGATGTCCTAGACGCTGAAAAAGCTGATCTTCATTTCTACAAAACAGAACCAAATAAGGATGATCTATTTGTGGTGTCATCTCAACCAAGAACAAGTACGGATTATTTTTGTATTTATATGCCTGTAATAGACAGGGTGAATTATCCTGATTTATGGGCCGCAATAATCCCTTTGTACATCCATCTACAGATAGTACAACAAAAATTCTTACAAGCAAATTTCATAAAATTTGATAAAACTTGTTAGAACATTTTAATTTGGTGAGAAATTCTCCTCTTCTATTTTTGAATTTATTTCCATTTGTTTTATTCGCGAGATAATGGACTTTTATATTTTCTTAGTATAATATATCTTCGATCCTCGATCTTTTGACTTAAAACTTTATAATTTTTTGGAATGGTGAATGAAGGCATGAATTCGATTATTCAAAATTTTCTAGCTGTCATTGCTGAGCTATACAAATTTATTAGTCAGATTAACGTCAATTTTCCACATGTCGTCCACTAAATCAATTTACCTGAAAATGTACACTTTTGTTTAGGATTAGCGGAATCAACTTATCCATGTTATTCCTTGAAATTAAATTTGTTTTATTTGATATTGTACTAAAGCCTATTATTTCAGGCATTTTTTTCACTTCACATGTTAAGCACTTACTGCATCAAGTATGCTTGGGTCAATGTCCTTTAAACATACCATTATTGTTGAAATTGTTTAACGTAAGCGTCCTTTGAATTTTAAAAATAATTAAGATTTTTGATACTTTTGTTGTTTTGGAAATAATTTAGTTATTATTTTTCAGAGAAATAAACATTATCATCAAGTTAAAGGCAATTTTTGAACGTTTAAGTATAACCTCATGATTTTTTATGCAGGATTGTTTTTTTCTTACTTTTGATTTTAATACCTTCTACAAAATTCCATTTTATTAGTGCATTAATTTTGATATTCATATTTATTACATATGGTTATCTTTATAATCATTACCATTTCAAACGTCATGATATGGAAGCAAGCAAAGAAGAGCAAGCGACCTGTGTATCTGTCAAAGAACTTAATTTCTTTTGTTACAGATTAATGCACCTGATACATAATTGACCATGATTGCCCATCGTTAAAACTTGAATGTAGCTACGTATAATAAAACAGTTACATTAGAGGCATTATGTTTACCCATGTAAGATAACCTGATACCCACCTTTTTTGTATTAGAATCCTTTGACATACGCTATTGAGTATGCGTAAGATGTAAAGTACTACTAAACATAAAGACTTCACATTTGTGCAGCAGTTTGCCAGTGATTAGTTGTAATGTGTGAAAACTTTATAGATCTCTCAGACACCTATTCCTTTTTTTTCGTACTATGAATTACGATTGGAGTAAACTCAGCACGACTGTTTTAATCGGCATGAATAGTTTATCTATAAAATCCAAATACTATTTCTAATATTTAGAATTAAAGTGAATTTAAAATGCTGTAATCTAGTATCAATTTAGAATAACAACATCAATGTCTATCAAATATAACCACTGATACATTTGGACTTTATTATTTCTCATTTCAGAAAAAGGACCATGGATCATAGGAGATCACATGAATGGATCTTACTTTATACAAGCTTTTATTCATGTCTTCAGGAATCTGGCACATGAACAATCATTCATGGACATGATGATACAGGTAATGATGCAAACAGTGTTTTGATATACTTAAAAGATTGCACTTCCCCTTTCTGAATTTACCTTGGAGTTCGGTATTTTTTACTTTTTCATAATTGTGTACTCAAACCTGACAGTGTATCTTTTTCTTTAGGAAAACTTTGAAGTGCCTAAAATATTTTACATATGAGTTCAACATCTAGCGCATTTTTATAACAGTTTGCAGGTCAATACGCTTGGTGGTTCTACCCGCAGATGGATCAAACCAAAATTGTAAAATTAATATATCCTGCGTTTCGACTATATATGCAGAATTAAGAAGGAACAGCAAAAATGGTTAGAATAATGTGTCCGGATAAGGGGACATATTTTCCTGAGTTATTTGCTACATTTATCAGGTTGAAGATGCAGGTTATGGTTTTTACTAGTGCGTGCAAAACTTTCCTACCCTATATCAACACGATATAAACATGATAAACCAATATTTGCCACTAAGGTTACATACAAAGCTATTAATCCTTCTAACCATGATTGGCGACAAAAGTTGTCATAAAGAAGCCTCGTGATATTTTAAAGTCGCTGGTGAATCTAAACTTTACCAATTAAACATTGGACATTTTGTGTGTGACATGTTGCATAGAAACTTATCTATATTAAATACCGTATTTTGATCTCTTAATGACTAGTTTGTGTGTTGTTAGGTTGCTTTCACATGGGCATATTCCTCATTCTTTTTTATTCATTTAAATAAAAAGAAATTCTAATAAGCTAGAATCGTCACGGAAAATTGGTAATTGATTTTATTTATGGTGTTATTCTTTCAATAATTTCTGGTTTTCATCAGGCGCAGTTTTACAGTTCATTAGACGTTAATGCTCTAAACACTTCTCCTTCTTTGCTTTTCTTATGACAAGCAGTCAACAGCAGGATTAGATAGTACAATAACTAACAACACGTCCACTTAAAGCACTCTCCTAAAATATTAAAGTTATCCCAATCGGAGATAAAAGAAAAGATTACCATTCATTTTACAATGCTTTCAGATCAACATTTCCTGAGGTAACAATATCAGTAAACCGAAACGCAAAAATAAGTTAGTGTGACAGACATAATTTAATATATTGTTACAAGAAACCAACAACAACAAATTACATGAATCCTTGTTAATTGTGCCCTTTAATACAACATTATATGAATTGATTGCAACTCGGTTGATGTACCAAGGGTTATTTTGTTGCTTCTTTTTTATGTTTTTTTAACTTTACATAAATTATGATGTATTTACATTTTTACGAAATCCTATTAACTCATCTTGTGAGTGCTTTGGGATTTCTGATTGTAAATACCATCCAATATGACTCCATTGTGTGATCTTCAGTGTAAAACAATAGGGGAAAGACGAAGCAGGTTAAAACGATACCATTTATGTCTTCCAATTATACATTACAATAAATTTAGGCGACACGTTCTATATTCATGCTCTATCTGTATTTACCAATAACAAAAAGTAAAATATTTAATTTTGTTAAACATTACACCGGAATTGTATTTCTCTTTCCGGTAAATTATTTTATTCCATATTGATAGAACTTTCACCTGCGGAAAAAATATCTTCACCGCACGAAACGTCGCGTACTTTTACGTGAATGATTATGGTAAAATCTTTTGATGTACAATTGGTTTTGGTAAGTAATTGTCTTTTGAAAAATTGATATTCACTTCGGTCGATGTCCTCAGTGAATATCGGTTTTCAAAGGTCAATAAACCACACATCTACCTCATCAAAAGACAATAATGGTATAATATTGCAATATATATTATTATTCAAAGTCTGTGTTTCGCGAATTTTTAGTTGAAGAGAATTTTTTTCAGGTAAATAAATGTCTTTCCAGTGCTATAATGCCTGTTGGGGGAAAGCAAGCTGTTGCAGAAGTTATGATTTTTGAACATAGTAAAGAGAAAGATTTGTTCTTTTTTCCGGGATTAACAGATGATGTGATAGGTAATAAAAGTAACAGTGATTTTAAGGTAAAACACATGGTTATATAAGCCTATATTTTTGCACGGAGGCGAGATACTGTCATCCTATATTTTCGTGGTCGACTTTGATTTGGTTCGGCTTTTGGTTTAAAAATTGTTAGATATCAACAAATTGGTCAATTATTTAACAAACTTTGAAAGAAGCTTGTATATGATAAAAAAAAAAAACAGTATGCAGAAACAAAATATTGATAATTTCTTTTTCATTTTTCCGTATTGTACTGATAAATGGTCTTATTTATTCGGCAGTTTACAGTAAAAACTGTCTTTGGTTATTTTGTTCAGTCATCAATTACTTTTGCAAACCTTCATGAAGTTTAATCAAGCCTGGACAGATGGTTCTTCATTATAAAAAGACGGTATCCAGGGCAAAATTTCTACAATATTAGTATAATTGTTTCCGTATTTTTTTATGAATGGACTTTGTAGTTAATTTTAGATACAGTTTGGGTTTTAACAGCTTTTACTCGTCTAACATAACAAAAATATGTTTAGTATCTTAGATGATTTTTGTAAGACATCAATATCTTTACAAAACAATCATAGAATGAGTGCAATGAAGCAACATTTAGATTTGTTTTAATTTTTTAATATTTAACTAATAGACAGCTTAGGTTTATTCCAGTTAACATTTACATAAATCTTGGGTTTAATCTCCATTAAATGTTACGGCAGAAGCTTCTGTATGATCAAGAAATAAGACCAAATTAAGAAAGATACACATATAAATAAACACATATAGGCGCTCAATTCGAAATAGACATTTTAGAATGCAAATATATACGAGAATATTGTACTCAGACAATGTTTATGTTTAATTACTTTCGTTTTTTATTTTATTTTGAGGGAAAAAATGATATTCATGAATCAATAAACTAATGAAAAAAATGTATTGCGTTTTTGCCTTAAAGTCCTATGAAATTTCAAATTCTAAAAGCTGAATATGTTTTATTTACTTGAATGGCTAAGTTGCATTATAAAACAAGTGTACATAGACTTTCTAGTGAAAGACAATCCATTATCTTATCAAAATCTTCAGAAATGTACTGCTATTGAATTATTGTCTTCCCAAACACTAATTCGCTGATATTTTCCGTATGCAGTGACCTTAACTACGAGACCTCTCTTTAGAAATTCGGCCACCGCACAGCGCAAGTGCGAGGTAAAACCGTGATGACAGAATGTTAACAGACGTACACTGGACGGTAAATAGTAATAATTGATTCTTAAAGAACAAGTTGAATACACAAAATCATTTAACAACAGTTATTGAAAAGTTTATTAAACACATGGGAACACAAAGAAAAATATAAAAAAATTAACATCGCTCTTTCAATTCACTTATTTTTACATGCTCCACGTGCTTCTGTGTTTATTGTTTATCAATGTCACGATCCGGTAAACTTTGGCAACAAATGCTAACGTTAATGAGCTTGCGATCAATAATCACCGAATGAATGTTATGTGTCGATTATACGTTATACATTCGTAATAAATGTATATAGGACTTAGTTTAGTATATATGTATGGATTGGTTCAATAATTTCCTGAACATTAAAATTTTTTGAAACTTGTTTCGTATGCCTTTAAATCAATGTTTTAAAAGAATACAATATCACTCTGTAAATGAAGACCGATTATGCATTTTTTTCTTATCTTGGTTTTGTATCTAATTTGATTTCATATTTGTATACAAAGTCAATTAACCTGATAAATACTTATGGTAAACATATTTGATCAATAAAATAACAGAATCGATTGCAACAATATTTAAACATGATCTTAATATTGCCTATTGTTATGCCTACTATTCTTAAAGTTCCTCCTTGGCCAGACTTGGTAACCGTAAGAAATACAGTGCGGAAGCAAGATATCAAACTGAGCTCATTGGATTTCTATAACAAAATATCAAAAGAAAGAAAGGTATTTATTACCGGAATAATTAGTTATAAGCTTACTATACCCAACTAATCAATACAAGGAATTTCCATAAGTGTTACCTGTCCATTATTTGTAAATTTCTGTTTATCGTGAACAACGGAACAAAAGTGAACATAGTGTGCCTATATTGGTTTTTTTTTTTTGCATTCAGTGCTTCTTCATATCAACCAATACCACTAATTGTTTGAAAAGATCGTACGAGGAATTATTTTATTTTAAGTGTTGATTTATTTTATGAACCTTCTGTACTAATAAATGGTCAACTGTTAAGGACAGACATTGTCAAGATTTTAAACTCACATGGCCTATGAAATCGAATGGTGTTTGTTGGTCATTATTGTCCTTTCTGTAAGTAGCATTTACATTTTGTTCTCTACTTAAGCCCTTCTTTACTGAATGAAATCAAACTTGATACAAATGCGTCTTGCAGGATGTTTTTCGACGGTTGCTGCATTGCTGCCTTGGCATGTAACAGCTTCTGATTATTTGGAAATTAAAAATCTTCTTCAGCTGGAGAAACAACTAGATTCAAAATTGTCAGAAATGTTCAATTAAACGTTGGTTTTAAATCAATTTTGGAATGATTACTGATGCTAGATGGGGTTTAATTTTTATCGTATTAGGAAATCATATTGGATCTCACTTGGAAGAATAAATTACACTGAAACCAAAATAAGCAATTATAATCTTTACAAATCATTAATCAAATAAAGAAAACCAATGACCACATCATACTCATCATTGGACTGGTTTTAAATACAATAACAAAATTGTAACAAATAAGCTTTCAGCATATATAACTGTTTTTACTATAACCATAAAGAAGTCATGAAATCAAATAATACAGGAATGTTTTGTAGAAGGTACTTAATAGTATATGTTGCTTTAGTTCTGATAAACTGCTTCTTGCCAAATTGAGGAGTCATTTCAGCCACGATTTGTAGAAAAAAGTATATTGAAATATATTTTTAATTTTCTTTTAAGATTTACCCAATGACAAACGGCTACAAAAGAGGAAAGTGTATTTTGATATCAAATGTTCATTGCCAGAACAAAGACGACGGGAAGAAAACACAAAGGCACTCAGAGTGTTCGAGTAAAATGGACTTTGATTTAACCAACATAGGTCAGCTATTGAAATTCATTGGTTATGATTTCGACCAGATTAAGAATTTCACAAATGAGGTATTATATCAATTACATGTATTTTCTTCGACCTAAAACTAAATCTTTGATACGATTAGTTTTTTTAAAGTATTGTTAACAATCAAAATATAGATATAATACCCATGCTTTTTGAGGGCGCCGTATGAAGTGATAGATGTGACTGTCCGTTAGTCTTTCTTTCCCTTGTATAAACCTGAATCTGCTACACAGTTGCTAAACAGTTTTGACCAAAAAAACTCACATGATGTGTATGGGATCTTCTTATTTGATTGATATTTTTTGTAAATCACTCAGGAAAAGATCATATACGCGCATTGCAGAAAGTCAAAAGCCCTTAATCAGAACGTATTGGAACTTCCTCTGAAACTTCACAATATTTTGACATTGTGCATTTTCTTTTTCAAAACGAATTGTCTAAGGGTTTCCCGTAGCAAGTCATGGATTTACCATGATTACTGTATCATTAGGTACCATTTTGTACTAAAATCTATCCTCATCTCCTAAAAAAAACATATTAAAATATTTAATCCTTTTTCATTATCTAACCACAATGTATTTTGCGTCGATACAGAAGACTTATTGTATGAAGTTTCTGTCCGGCATATGTCAAATGTCATTAATCTATTTTTCATGGACTGCAAAAAACATTTTTCGTATTCCACTACTTTTACCTATAGGTAAAATATTGCAAGTTTTTTTTTTTAATAATAATAGACACAGATCAACTATTTTCTGTGTGTAGAATGATTGTCAGTGTTCGTCTGAACTTGAATTCATTAGCATGATTTATTGGTCAAGTTAAATTTTTGTGATTAGAACAGTTTAGTCAGACACCAAATTTATGAGTGAAGTATAGTTTGTGTACAAATTGATTGTAAGAGGTTCGCCTGATAGTGTTTATCTCACCTTGATGTGTTTTGATCGATATTGTTTTTTGTTTTATCAAATCAGTTTCTATGATCCCCTAATTAATATGTCATATATATTCCGTGTATACAAGGAATATGAAGTGTTCATGTTCATATGATAAGGTTATTCAGTAATTTTTTTTTTCTAATTATTTTTTTTTTTATTATATTTTTCATGTCAGTTTCTCAGAGATGGAATTTAACCTAACTATATAGGCTGAAATAATGGTTGAAAATGGAACGTATTTGTCTGATTGGGTTTATCTTATGTTGACCTCAATGTTACAGTGTATTGTTTTATTGATTAGCTAAACGTTTCATGTTAAAGTCAGTATAATAAGAAATAGGATCCCCAAATTTGGTTTATCGAATGTAAGTAGTACAGTTTTGCCTGACAAAGTTTATCTTAACTAATTTCACTAGAATTTCATGGTTCATTTGATAATTGTAACTATTTTGTGATAAGTTATTTCCTTAATCGTTGTGAAAAATAGTTTAACTGTTTTTGTTAAAACATGCTGTGAGCGGTTTATTTCCCATTTTGACCTTTAAGATTTGATCTTTAAATGCTCAATTTGTCGAGGTAAAGTTTCATGGTAAGGTACGTTTCTAGGATACCACAGTAAATAGATCATACAATTTTGAAGTATTTTATAAGCCATAGAATGTATTTCTTGCATATAATAAGCGTAAGGTGTACATGTTCAACATACTTTCAACACAATAGTAAAGCAGGGAAGACACTTCATCATGTCCACTCTTGATTAGAATGTTTTCGGATATAAAATAGAATAACCCATTATCCTCTATATTCTGTAAAGACGACATTTCATATCATGGATGTGTTGTTGATCTATGTTCCAGTATATAGTGAATAGCGGATTATGATTTTACAACCAGCATGAATGTCAGTGTCATGCTTGCCGTACATTATGTACTGTACATTTCAATTTTTTAGCGTGTACTTATTATTGTCGTTTTTGAAGAATGGATATAAATACGTATTGAAATATTGTTTGTTTTCAGTAAATGTAATATGCTCTTCAACTTCGTACTTTATTTGGCCTTTTTAACGTTTTTGTTCGAGCGTTCCTGGTTAGTCTTTTGTAGACCAAACCGGGCGTCTGGCGTACAAAATTTCAATCCTGATATCTATGATGAGTTTATTTGAATATAAATAATGAAGTATATAAGAATGATACATATATAACATTTTGGTTGCTGACAATACAAAGTAATAAAATCATGCAGAACATTTTATGAAGAACTATGTTATCCAAATGTTTGGCACTGGTAAACTAAAACAGTATGCGAGTAACTTTTTAATGTTTTGCTGATGATATCAGTCATCATATTACACTTGTAAATTCCACTGTTATCCACAATAGAGAAACTAGCATAAATGCATGCAAAACGCAGGAGTAAGCCGTGATGTATCATATATGATGAGTTATCAGATTCCTGAATTGACTGGCTATTGGAAAATGAATCATATGACTAGAGAAATTGGCCTTAACGTTTTTCTGATCGTGTCAATGTTGAAATGTCTGAAACTTTCGAGGATTTTACTTATATTGCAAATATCGCCTTTGCGTTTAATTCAGCACTGTTTACACATATCACATGTAATCAATCCATTAATATTATGTCACTCATCAGGCAAATCGGTATTCAGTAGATGTACACTTAAAGTTTTAAAATTGCTTGGAAATTCAGTTTATAGCCACGACAAACATAAACTGACAGCTTGCAAAATGACGAACCTAACTGAATGTGCAGCTGTGGATATGATTTAAATATCGCCTTTAGTTATGCTCACATATTTCATATGAAATCAATCTACTACTGTTCATTCATTTTGGAAACAAATCATTGGTTATTCGTTGCACACTATAAAAAAAACAACCACTAAATGAAATTTAAAATTAGAATTCGTTATTATTTTTGGAGTACTTGTATTAATGGATCTTATGGGTATAAGTAAACAGCAAATATGAACGTTCCACGAAAACATTTCATATTGATCTCAATACAGAATGGGTTTCACTTTGTTCATCAAGTATCCACAAAAATTAATTGTTTCCCGTTATATTGGATATTTGGTTACCCTGAAGAAGAAAAAATGAATTCATACTCGTTTGTTCTCCACTATTCATGTTGTTTTTCGTAAATATTATCTATTGCTCTTTTGATCGTAGAGAACAGATTTATTTTGAATGTTGTAGTGTTCTATTTGAACAATACCATGTGTGCAACAATATAGCATTTTAGGTTTACATATATGTTGGTAAGGAAACATTTCATTCAAGTAAAAAGATCAATAGTAATAACAAATTTTAAGATATTTTTGTTGCAGAAGATTAAAGAGTTCTTGAAAGGAAAATTAGATGAGATAGACAAAAATCAGTCTTCCAAGTATGATAGTCTATGTATAATGTTTTTATCTGGGAAATTTGACAGTGAAGCTGGAGAAATTTATGATTGCAATGGAAAAGCTGTTCAAAGAAATGCAATTTTAGAAATCATTAGAGGCTGTCATCATTTTGAAGGGAAACCGAAAATAGTTTTTGTCCAAACCTACAATTTTCAAGGTATTTATTTTGTTGTACTTGAAAACTTTAGAAATGAATAACGACTTAGAAACAAACTAAAGAATATTGGAAATAGCTAATGTTCAATTTTTTTTTCGATAACCATTTGATATTTTGAGGAGTAAAAATGTTATTATACCGGTAGATGGTTTATGTCTCGAAACTGTTTAAATGTATGTGATAGACATCCAAACTGACAAATACCTGAATTATTTGATAAATGAAAACAACTTCCATTTCAAATGTTAAGCAGTTAATGCAATAATTTTTGTAGATGAAAACAACCAAGGCAACAAGGATTTCTCTAAATGAAAAGTGCAAAATATGAACATTATTTGATGTATTAAATACACCAACAATCTTGCCAACAAAGCTTAGTTCACTGTTTAAACTCAAAGTTGTCAGAGCTTAAGCTAACCCTATTTAGTGACTAAAGGAGTTTTGAAAGGAATAGACATGTGTTGAAGTGTAAAGTATGTTTTTGTTATGGTATAGCTACTATAGTTACAAGTGTTTTCCCTGACCGAAACTAACACACAAATCCTTATAATTGTTATACACTTAAATGACAATGTTTGACTAATTTATCATTTCTATTATTTTAGCGTGCAAACTATAAAGGAAAATAGAAATAGAAAAACTGGTCAACAATACAAAATATAGAAATACCATACTAGTATTACTGAAGCCAGCAATTGACTCCTAATATGAGTCTTTGAATGACTCAAACCCTCAATCGACGTTATAGGAATTATTTGCCAAAACTTATTTTTTTCTGCATTCTGCAATTTTAAGTAATTGCACTGCAGAATATACCAAGAGTTAAATTATGACTGAAGCCATGAATTTATTCTTTATAGGACTTATTGACCAGAAAGACTCTTTTTTCCAATAGTGGCGCTTAAACCAATAAAAATAAATAATTCCATAAAAAAAAACTATTACTTGATTGACAGGAAAGAGTTCGACCTACACAGTTTCCATTCAATACAAATATATTATTGCATCGTATCAATTTTATGCAAAAGGCCTGAAATTTTGTTTAGTGGGTTGTTAAAAGTAATATGTAACTTGTATCTTGTAATATGTAAGGACTTTTCAAACTACCGTACCCTATCGCCCATCATCTTCAGGGGCGGATCCAGCCATTTTAAAAAGGAGGGGTTCCCAACCCAGGATAAAGGGGGGGTTCCAACTATATGTCCCCATTCAAATGCATTGATCGTCCAAAAAAAAAGGGGGGTTCCAACCCCCGGAACCCCCCCTCTGGATCCGCCACTGCTCTTTCAGATATTTCAAATTAGTGGTTAACACGACAAACATGTAACTTGTTGTTTTGTTGTTTAAAAGCTGTCTCATTGAAATATACTCAAAAATATTTTTCTTGAAATAAACATGACAAATCATATACACTATACATGAACATATGTTTTAGTTATATATTAAATTGAAATAGAAAGGGTTTATATGGTACCCTGATTTAAAAGTCTGTATATCGTATGCATGTATTCATAAGCGATTATATTTGATTTCAGAGAAAAGCAAAGGTTTTGATTCGTCGGATTCTAAATATGACATACTAAAGAATGGTAAATCTAACACAGATGATGTATTTGTCGTGTCAAATTATCCAAGAATAGGTAATTCTGTTTTGTTTTGTTTGTTTTTTTTTTTTGCTTGCATTCCATATATTATAGATTATTCATTTTGGACAAAACGTTATAGCAATCATTTCTTCATTGATTAGAACATGTAGAAATTAAGTCAAATGAAGAAATCAGATGTCTATTTTAACTGGTTTATGTTTTGATTCACCGTTAGATCACAACTGCGCAAACATATTCGATCAGTGAGTTTCAAATAAATATATGCAAACTTCAATATCACATAGTGATAAAAAAAATCCGGCTTTTTTTAGTACGATATTTTGTATTAATTAGTACGGATGTTCCAACTGTAGTAACCACAATCCCGTCGTCTTTTCCTCTAATGTGACCTACCAAATTACACCTATCATCAGGTTTGTACTTATATGAGCAACACTACGGGTGAAATATGTGGAGTAGGATCTGTTTACCCTTGTGGAGCACCTTAGATCATTCCCGGTGCTTGATGGGGTTTGTGTTGCTCATAGATATAAGAAGATGTGGTATGAGTGCCAATGAGACATCTCTCCATCCAAGTCAAAATTTATAAAAGTAAACCATTATAGGTCAAAGTGCGGTCTTCAATCTTTATTTATTTTTATCTTGTGTTTTTGTTGACTGTTTTGTTTTGTTTTTCCATGGCATTGTCATTACGTCTTCGACTTGTGACTTTTCTATCCCTTCTTATCATCTACCTTTCTTTGATATTCCATATCTTGTATTCTAGTCATTTTCTGTTAATTTTCTGTTGATAAATTTTTAATTATCGAAAATACTAAGGGTTTTTCTACCTCCAGGCATGTTTTTTTGGATAACAACTTTGTATTGGTTTTGGTCTTCCAACCGTTTTGATTCGAGACATTGATAAGCTTTACTTAGACGAAAAGCACGTCTGGATTTTGGATGAGTTTTTAGTATCAATCAATTTGATGCCAATGTTGGGTATCACCAATATAGTAGTCAGAACCTCTGTGTTGACATGAAATATCAATGATTAGGTCATGTTCTGTAAATTCTCTGTTGATAATTTTCAGTTATCGACAATCCTCACGTTTTCTACACCCGGACATGGATGGTCTTACCCGTTATTGTCACAACTAAACGGAATAATTGGTACAAAATGCTCTTCAAATTCATATATGTTTGGGCCTTTCTAATGATTTGAGCGCCCCTGATAAGACGAAATGTGCGTCTGACGTTATAAGTTATTTGGTCTTTTTTCTTTTTTAGCCATGGCGTTGTCAGTTTATTTTCGACTTATGAGTTTGAATGTCCCTTTCGTATCTTTCGCCTCTCTTGTATAAGCCTGTTTTGTTTTTTGTATACCTAATTTTCATAGTGCATTGATTTATGGTACTCTTCGTGATTATGGTATGCCCTTTTAACATATAGTATACAAATAGTCGATTATTTTGGGTGCTGAGTTCATCTAATATAATTGTTTAATACTAAGTCTGAGTTCTAATAAAACATGGGATGTCACATCTTATTTTTTACGGCGATGTTGTTTATAAAGCCCGTAAATTTGGATACGGTCCATGTAAACTGAACAAACTCATTCATAAAAGTTATAAATTTAACACAGTAGTAAAATTGTTAGATATTGCTTTTATTGGTACTAATGTTGATTTTGTTTTTTTTTTTTTAAATTAAAACATAACTATATATATATTGCTATATACATGTATGTACAAAGTTGAGAACTCATTATCCTATATCATGTCGATACTGTTTGCTCATAATTTGGCATTGCACTAGGTCATGACGTCTTTACACTAAATCCGTTGGATGTGTACTGATTGATTTAGTCTGGGAGAACATGATTTATTTCTTAGTCGTAATTGGCTTTAAACTAGCTTTCAGTAACTGCGAGTACTCTTACTTTACTGTATGAGTATTTCTCATTTTACGGTTGCCTATGCTTGCTTACGTCCACATTATTTGAACTCGTGTGGATAGTCTCATTGGCAATCATACCACATCTGTTTATTTTTATACACATGTTCCGGACCATATGAGTATTTGGTCTTATGGTCGGGGTAATTAACACGTTTACTTTTAATATTTGACCCTTCTAGTTGTCACGTCATTAAAAGAAGCTATCAAAGGCCATTTCATTTTACGTGTAATTATTATAATTATTACAAGATTAATTAAATAAAAAGAAGCAGTTTAACCCAGTTAATTTTACTCACTAGTCAAAACTATAGTAAACACATTTCATACCTATGGTCATTACCGATTTGTTATTACGAATGAATGGCAATATGTCGACTTGGGAAGATAACTTCCAAAAATATCTTTATGAACTGTTAAACAAGAAGTCAACTATTTTACTAACTGATGAAGACGTCTACATGATAAAGAGTCTATTAATTGACACTAGAGAAGGACAGAAAACAGATACACCCAGATTAGGATATGCAAATGCACAAAAGCTATGGTACCGTGTGGATGTGAATGTCACCCAGAGCATGCAAGCAAACATAAAATTAGTGATGGAAACTAACTTTGGCATTAATATTTAACGTTTATGTAGCCCTTGAATGATAAAATAATACATGTTCATGTTACTATCATTGTTTTGCTTTTTTAAAGTAAAGTTTATTGCATTATCGAAAAGTTTCTAATGCATATTTGAAAAATACTTATATAGTCCAAATACTCATATGGTCCGGCCATTTAATAACCAAACGAGTACATACTCATATGGTCCGGAACATACACAATACAAATTAAAAAAATACTAGTATGCATTTAGCGTAATGTGAAAGAAAATAAACCCATCATCTAAATCTCTCATCCCGGCACTACGACACTAGAAAAGTGTCATTCCTTCATCATAAGGGATTCTGAGAAAAAATTGTTTACTTGATTTATCAATGACCACAGTTAGGTGTTAACTACAATGTATGTCACAAATTTGATATTTCAATATCTCTCAAATCTGGTGGCATCGCCGACTTCAAAACGAGAATTATTGAATTAAAGTTTAATCTCGTAGTCTTACCTGATACATGGGCACCAATGATTTATCATGTAGGGAAAGTTAACTTCGTTTATTTCTTGACTTTTGCCAATGTTTATCTAAGCCCATGAGGATATTCTTCCTTACAGACCATTGTTTACTGTACGGATCCAAAAATTAGACAGACATAAGTTTTGTTTATGGTATGACACATCAGATTTTCAAAGATTTAAGCCTTATGAAAATAAAACCTTAAGTTTTCCTAATTCTGTTTGAGTAATTTTCTTTAACTAATGTGAATGCCTCAAAATCTAACCGATTAAACGTGTTTACCTTTTATGATCAATAACAACGGTTTCATAATATGACATATTACTTTGCAAAAACTCATGACACTGAAAATATGGTCTTCATTCTTGTGAGGAAAATGGTAAGGTTTCAAATATTTCTTATATATTAATTCAATACCAATACTTTAATTTGTATTGGATTTATCCCAGGAAATGAGAACAAGGGACACAATTAAATTCAATTTTTTCCTAAACTTCTGATAAAATATAAAATGAAGAACTATATTTTTAATGAGAATTTTTTTTTAATAGTTATTTGATAATTTGAACAATATTAATTAAGTTTTAGATCTTGCATGGTTGATTAATTTTCTCTCAAAATTTCTGATATTCTATTAAAGTTTTAAATATAATATGAGGCAGGCATTACCTGTGAAAGGGATGCAGTCTGTATAAATTAGTGTAGGAATTCAAGCATCATTTGCACTTCGGAATCTGTAGAAAATGAAGCCAAAGTACTGAAACATATCTGACATTCGACCTATTGTTCGGGATTATAGTTGTGACATCATTTTCAATGTAAAGAAAGAAACACCATCATCAGGTATTAATGTGTTTTTTTCATTTTATAGAATTATCAATTATTTTATTGCCAGTTCATTAGTAGATTGTTTTCTATATTGATTTTCTACTGCAGTTTCAGAAAAGAAGATTACAAAGGAAAACATTTTGTAAAACTTACCAAAATTTACCAAATTAATGAAAATTGTTAAAATTGACTAAAGGGCAATAACTCCTTAAGGGTCAACTGACCATTTTGGTCATGTTAACTTATTTGAAGATCTTACTTTGCTGAACATTATTGCTGTTTACAGTTTATCTCTATCTGTAATAATTTTCAAGATAATAACCAAAAACGGCAAAATTTCCTTAAAATTACCTATTCAGGGCAGCAAGCCAACAACCAGTTGTCCAATTCATCTGAAAATTTGAGGGCAGATAGATATTTACTTGATAAACAAGTTAATCCTTGTAAGATTTGCTTTAAATGCTTTGGTTTCAGAGTTACAAGCCAAAATCTACATTTTACCCTATGTTCTATTTTAGCCATGGCAGCCATCTTGGTTGGTTGGCTGGGTCACCACACACATTTTTAAACTAAATACCCTAATAATGATTGTGGCTAAGTTTGGTTGAATTTGGTCTAGTAGTTTCAGAGGAGAAGATTTTGTAAAGATTACAAAATTTACAAAAATTGGTAAAAATTACTTTAAAGGGCAATAACTCCTTAAGGGGTCAACTGACCATTTTGATCATGTTGACTTATTTGTAGATCTTACTTTGCTGAACATTATTGCTGTTTACAGTTTATCTCTATCTATAATAATTTTCAAGATAATAACCGAAAACGGAAAAAATCCTTAAAATTACTAATTCAGGGGCAGCAACCCAACAACCCATTGTCCGATTCATCTGAAAATTTCAGGGCAGATAGATCTTGACTTGATCAACAATTTTACCCCATGTCAGATTTGCTCTAAATGCTTTGGTTTCAGAGTTATAAGCCAAAATATACATTTTACCCTATGTTCTATTTAAAATTTAAAAAGATAATGTTTTTAGAACAAGGTCCATGGATACTTGGCGAAAACATGAGTAGATCATACTTCATTCAGGCACTTATCCATGTCTTCAAGAACTTTGCATGTGAAAAGTCATTTATGGAATTATTAAAAGAGGTAAAATATTAAATAAATACATGCTACGAATATGTAAAAGAATTAAGACATATTAGGTTTGTGATTATATTAGCTTTAATAATTGTTTTGCCATGCCAGTATGAGAGTTTTATGGAGTTGCCTGCGAAGTTTTTCATATCAATTACCTGTATTGTTAGAGCAAGCTTGCTTGAATTGTTAAAAAAGATGTAAAAGACACACAAAAAAGACAAAAGTGTTAAAATAAGCGATATCATTTTGTAATGATTGTAGGATGTCTTCATTTGAAATAATGCCTACCTCTCTTTGATGGCAACAAGAACAAGGTCAAACTGTCTCTTTTTCCCTTAATGTGGGACATTGTACCAAACTCTCATTCTAAGAATGGTTTAATACATATAAGAGATGATCTGCATTATTACGTATCAAAACCACTTGTTGAGGTAGAGTTCAAGTTACTACTAATGAATAATGATAAATATGTAAATGTTATTGTTAACTACATAAACAAGTATCTTGTTATTCTGCTTTTGAATAGTATAATTTTTTCTCATTATACTCAGTCCTTGAAATGTTACTCATGACCAGTCACAGCTGTTAGATATATGTTGTGTAATCCTAATTGAGATAAATACTTAATGTCCGTTAACAACTATGTGTCTTAAATAAATAATATCAGTTTTGTTTTAGTATCTATAGCAGGAAATATTTACAGATATCAATTTATACATACATTTTAAAATAAAGATACAAGACAAATCTTCAACAAAAGTGTTGGACAGAATTAAAGTTGCTGATTGATTGATGTTTGCTTACCGTCAAGTGGCCAATATTTCATGCATATTCAGGACGAGAACAAATAAATAATACAAACAATACTAGTAAGTAGGTCCTGTCATAGAGCTGTCAGGGTTGAAGGTCGAGGAAATTTTGATTGCCAACTGGAAATTGAGGTAAATTGGATAGGGACAGAAATGTAGCCCTGTAACAGGCCACATCCGAACCCCAGCTCATCCCCCTCAAGAGTTGTTGCAAGAGTTTTAAAAGTGCAGAGAGCGTGGCACTGTCTCTACAGGATGCATCGAATTGAACGTCTCCATTTTGACTGGGCGTGGCTGCGTACTTTTCATCATGCACAGCCAAACATATGCCCCACTTTAGCAAGGGTTTTATTGCCGGTCGGAGGATGACCACAGTGACTATATTTCTACTCAACGGTCACCCTTAGGAACTCAATTTAATGAATTGATTCACGAAATTCAATATGGTAAAAGTAAGTGTAAGTTAAATTACATTTAAGATAAGATAACACATATATTTCTCTCGATACATCAGATAACTGAATAAGTCTAATATACTAATTTTCATACGGATGATTGACTGTAAACCAAATTTTTGCGATCGCTTTATTTTCGCGACTTTCGCGGGTATATAATAACGTGAATTTAAATCGTGGCGAAAATGTAAAACTAGGATCGTCCCTTATCTAAATACATCAAGTAAATTTGAAAATCGCGAAATTAAATCGCCGTGAAGTGGTCTAAAAGGGCTAAACGCGAAATAAAGTTTGTTTAATGTATATAGATATCACATTTATCAAGCATGATTTCCTGTACATAAAACATTTGCTGATGAAAAATCTAAGATCAAAGATTCACTAGATACTCTTAGGGCTGAAGCTGAGACAGATGTATGAATTTATGAGTTTAGATGTTCCTTTTTTCATTCGAAGGTATTAACTTTACAATTGACCTTTACAGGCAAACATGTGTCTGGTCGTGCTGTAGTACCAAAGCACACAACAGAGGGGAATAAAAAAGTGACAATAGAGAGGAAAACTGTTGCACAAATTGTCCTTTTGGAATATTGTGAGGGAACACAGCTTTACTTTTTCCCAGGACTTGATGTAACACCTATTCAAAAAGGCTCGGAAAATAAAGATGTATCTGAATCAGGAAAATCAGTGCGTGCAGAATCAAACCCTCAGTAGCTATAAGCACCAGTTCGTGATTAGAAAATTTGTAGAACATACTTTCTGTAATTAAATGGAGCTAACCTTTAATTGCCAAAAATAGTAAAATTATGAAATCCTTTCAAAATTTGTTAAAAATGCTGAAAGTGGTGTAAAAACACAAACAATCAATCAATCAATACATTTTGTCTCGATTTTCATATACATGGTTGTTGCAAATATGTGCACATATCGTCGTCTTTATACATACATGTTACAAATTGAAGCATAATATCTTAAGTTTTATTGCTGATATCTAATAGATATTTTTGATATACATTGTATTTATAGAATTACTACAATACTCCATTTTTAAGTAGCCATTGCAGTGGAACTGTTTCCTTTGGCGGTATAATTAAATGTATTTTTGAAAACTTCAGAACCTATGTTAAGAATATTATTTATATTTAAAGTATATCTACCACATCAATTTTACGATAGGAGATTACAAGAACAAATGTAATTAATGTATCCTGTCTTTCTATCTTTGTTATCACAATCATAACAGATGTACACAATGTATATTAAAGAAAATATAGTGAATAATTTGTCATGTATAAATGTATAAAATTTGTAGATATATGTGTTACCTCATTTTATAGGCCAAACCAGGCTCTTAAACGTTTGTTAAAGCACCTACTAAAGTAACTTTGATATTTTTAAAAATGTACATACACGATGAAAGTAATATGGAATATCGTTGTCCATTTTGCTACGCTGTGGTATTAACTTCGACACCAGGGGCGTAGCTAGGTATCCAACTAACTGTAGGCACAAATTGCGGCAGGGGATCTGGGGGTCGCTAAAGGCCCCGAGCAGGTCCAGGGCAGAGCCCTGGTAGGGGGTTAAGGGGGGCGAAGCCCCAGACGGAAAACGGTTTTCAGCATTTTAGTTGCAAAATTTTGTGTAGAAAACAACATAGAATTTACTGGTTATTTTATCATGATAATATACATGAAAAAAATTTCGAAGAAATATACATAACTTTACAATTACATCTGACTGATGAGTAAACCGGCAGTACAATCGGAAATATAAAAAAAAAATACAATATGCATTGCCCAGCGTGGATCGGCGTAGTCCTTTATCAAGCAGCACAACCAGCTGTTTAGTATTTTCATATCTATTCCTTTCTGATTTAGGATAATTGATATATACGTCAATTGATAGTACATATTGACGATCCTACATTAAAAAAAAAAAATAGGCACGTAAACACTGAGACTACTATATAATAATACTAACTTTTGGACTACGTATTGACCATTCATGTTTTGATTCTTAAACCTTCACCCTCCCCTGGCTACAAAAACACATACACAAACACAGTCGATGCCTCATGCAGAAGTTCCGTTCTGTTCAGACTATCTAATAAAATCCAAGAAATTCATTATTCCTTACATCCTGTACTGTAAAATCCCTACCTGCTTAGGAATTTGAATAATTATGGTCATTACACGTAGATCTGAGAGTACTCGAAGTTGCTGACAGCTAGTTGATTGATTGAATGATTGCTAGGTCCTGTAATATGGGTCGTCTCTAAAAGGAGATAATTGGCCAAAATTATAAACTTTTACAACTTCACAAACTAAATATTCGAGCTCCAATGATGAGTCTTGTGTTGTTGAACGCTTGTCTAGCATACCCAATTACAAGTCTGGTACCTTTGGTGCATATTTACAATAATTTGGTTTATGCCACTGCTTGTGGATTTTTTTTTGTTTTGTTTTGTTTGTTTAGCAGCAAGACTTTTTTTATATATAGGAAGGATGATATTAAAGTCAAATTATCTTCTACACAGATGCCTTAATCCAAATATTTGAATATCAAAAGGGAAAACATCATTAAATAGCAATTACAATAAAACGACATTAGAATAGTGCAGAAATAGATAGGGAACAGTTGTTGGACAACAATTTTTACATCCTATTACAAACTATAAATTTTAAATGTATAGCATCATTCAGAATTTTCACATTCGTTCATACATACTCTTAAATGTCAAATTCTTTCACCAACTTTCAAGCCTGTAACAAATGACCAAAGGACCAAAAAATAAAACGTACTTAGGAATTAAATTTTAAAGCATACATTACTAAATTAAAATGATTACACGTAGTAAGGTTTAGTATATACAGCAAGAGTAGATACCATTTTGTACTAGTGTCTCGTCAAATCTTTAGGGTAAGACAAATAATTGGATATATGAAGACTTGTCTCTAGACCCTGGACAATACAGCGCCAGTTACTAAAGATTTGGCTACCAACCCATTTGACCATAAATTTACCACTAGAAGACTTTTTCTTATGGTTGCTTTGTTGAGTCTTGCTGATGTTTTTAGAAATATCTTCTTTTATTCCATAAGGAATTATCATAAAATGGTTTCCTACTCGGCAGTTGATATTGTAAGTCTACATCTGTCTCCTCCAACACAATTATAACTATTTTGTAAGAGTGATAATCTCTTAATCTCACAATAATTTTCGTGTTGTTCGAATAGAAGTTGGACATCGGAAGAACCACTGTAACAGTTAATACTCAAATTCACTCTTTAGTTTGTTAATAATTGTCGGTCCATTCGCCCTGTCCCAAAATATTATCCGATTCACAGCTTTAATGAATGTTTTTCTTATAGACATTAAGTATTAAAGATAGTCACAAGACAAACATTTCTACCTGTAAAGACGTAAATAACATAATATATTCAATTCTACACAAAGGATTCTAAAAATAATAACTTTAAAATATTTATTGAATGATGATGGTTGTTTTACAATTCTCATGTAATACAACAAGCGCATTAAGCATATCTGTGTTGAAATGAATTTTCATTGAGATGATCATAATTATAAATCTTGAATAATTAATTTTTAGGATTTTCTACTCCAGGAACAGATTATCATATCCGTATTTGGCAAACACGTTCAGACTCTGGGATCCTCAATTCTCTTCAAATTCGTAATTTTATTTTTCGAGCGTCACTGATGAGACTTTTTTAGACGAGAAGCGCGTCTAGCGTACAAAATTTTAAGCCTGTTATTTATGGGGCTTTTTTTTAAGGATGATAGTTAATTAAAGTTAAATCTTTGCACTCAACAGTCATAACAGTCAGATTCTTAAAGCATTAATTATATGGTAACAGTCCAAAAAACACGTG
The DNA here is from genome assembly GCA_017311375.1 of Mytilus coruscus. Taxonomy (NCBI): domain Eukaryota; kingdom Metazoa; phylum Mollusca; class Bivalvia; order Mytilida; family Mytilidae; genus Mytilus; species Mytilus coruscus. The sequence goes on along the minus strand of CM029607.1, from coordinate 37,907,136 downwards.
ACTCATTATGATAATTCCAAAGTAGAGCCAGTCGGTGTTTGAGCATACAGTATTGTTTATAGACTTTGGTTTGGTCTTACAGGAGAATCAATCCATGATATCATGTCAACACAATACTACAAGAAAGCTATGATCATTCTGTTATGAATTTTTACAACCACTTGGTTGATGCCACTGTTGATAGACGTTTCGCCCTAGAGGTTTTTACCAGCCAATTAGTCCGTACTACATTTAGGGTGTTTACATGAATTTGCATTGATAGTCATTTTCTGTAAATTTACTGATACATTTTGAACTATTCGAAACACTAAGATCCTTTCTACTCCAAGGCATAGACGACCTTAGCTATATTTGGCATAGCAGTTTTGTAATGCTACAAGACAGATAAGAATGGTTTACGTTAATGATATTTGGACCATAATATTGGTTACTTTATCACAATCAAGTTTGATAAACAGAGCCAAAGTCTACATCGAAAGTAATGACATTAACTTATACTTGTATAGATCTGTTTGATGTTAAGAATCAGTATTTATTGTAAACATCCCTAAAAATGAGACAATGTTCTGTAATCTTCAAGTTCATAAAATGTTTTATTCATAGAAGAAAACTTATACATTGTGTTTTTTTTTTCTTAATACTTGTTGTCAACTATCTGGCAAATGGATAACTTTATGAAAATTGATGTATAGCTCTTTAATAATCTTAGTTGAAGTCCATGGGTTCAAGTGAAAAACCTTGATAAATGGAGTACCCAAAACGTTGAATAAATTAGATTTAGCTCGTTTATATTTCATAAAACTTTTGTCAAAATGTTTACTTCGACCTGTTGAAACAAAATATATAAATTTCAAGAAATTTGTATCACACTATTTACATGAATCATTTCATTGGATATATAGCAGTTTGACAAACACTGATTTTGATCATTGAGAAGCTTGATTTCTCTTTACTAATAGTATGTGATTGAACCGTTCAGCTGATTTTTAAAAGTTAACTCCCTTATGTGTTCTGTGCCCCCTTAAGCTAAGTTCAACCTGTGTTAGTTTTAGTTTTACAGCTATTTATTGTTATATTTTTTATTTTGTCAAATATATGAAAGACAATTTGGTAAATGATGAATGTCATACACATTCATCCTTAAACATGCCCATGACAATTAAAATAATAACAAGAAGGAAATATTACTTAATTTTAATGTTTACTTCTCATTTCATAAAACCTTCTCCAAAATGTGATGAGTACGCACAGTAAAAAAGAGAGATTGCAGACTATGGCGATTACAAATCTGATTACATCTGATAACTTAAAATTTACTTAAAGCAACTATGTATAATATATGGATAACTTTATCAAGAAAAGGAATACCTGGAAAACGTTATATTCTTATTAATGATTGGTTCAATAAAGACAAAATTGTCATTATTAAAAAAAAAGTTGTTTTCAAGGAGTTGACTTAAAAATTAGCAATAAACATACTTTGCCTAAGGCTCGTTTTTGTTGACTGATGTACCCCTATTTTTGACATTTTTACTTATTGTATATAGATATAAGAAGATGTGGTATGAGTGCCAATGAGACAACTCTCCATCCAAGTCAAAATTTATAAATGTAAACCATTATAGGTCAAAGTACGGTCTTCAACACGGAGCCTAGGCTCACACCGAACAGTAAGCTATAAAGGGCCCCAAAATTACTAGGGTAAAACCATTCAAACGGGAAAACCAACTGTTTGTTTTGTTCACGCATCGTTGTCAATATAATGGAATTTGATGCGACTGTCATACAAGTGAGAGGTTTAGCTAGCTATAAAACCAGGTTCAATCCACCATTGTATACATAAGAAAATGCCTGTACCAAGTCAGGAATATGACAGTTGTTATCCATTCGTTTGATGTGTTTGAACTTTTGATTTTGCCATTTGATTGGGGACTTTCCTTTCTGAATTTTCCTCAAGAGTTCAGTATTTTTGTGATTTTACTTTTTTTCAACTTATTTTTTTTGGAGTGAAACAAGCAAATTCTACATTTTTTAATAAATATATTCACTGTGCATTGGAGAAAGGTTAACCGTTCTAAGATGTATAAAGATATATTTATTTAATATAAACATTTGACAATTATTGTCGAACATCAAATGCACCAAAAAACCATAGAAAAATATATATAAAACGTGTCACACTCATTTTTAAAGTCTTACTTGAAAAGGTCTAAAGGAAACATGGTCTTTTGCTAGCTATCAAACACTAACTGTACCAACAGGAATCATACCATATCATTTACAATGTTGAAATACACCCAAATTATATCTCATCCTCATTCCTATTTTATATTAAGCAATAATGATTAATAAAACCACACACCCGTGTTTATTTTTGAAAAAGGGCCATTGATAAATGGCTTAGTGATTGAATTAGATGATCAGCATCTACTATTCAGCCTTCTATATTAAGTGCAGGTTTTTTAATTTTAGAGTAGAGGTTTAGTTTATACATTCTAAATCTTGTTAAATTCAAATTTGCAGTTAAAAACTTAGTAAATCATTTCATTTTAAATAATGTATCTCCCTCAAGCATAGCCCTTGGTTTGGCAACATATTTTGGTCCTTTATGTTTTTATATGCTATATATATATATATTCAACATTTGATTTAGATTTTGCATTTTCAAATATTTTGGCTTGGAGCATAACTGAAACGATATTAGTTGTTAAAATATGCAACTGGTTTAAATGTCGTGCTAATACCCAAGTAATGGTTCAATTGCAGAAAAAGTAGTGTAACCTCTATTAAACAACGAAACAAAAGTAAAATTTATTAAGAGAAATTTTAATGTTAAAATAATATTGTAATGCAGTTCAGTGCAAAATGATAACATTCAGCTCCTGGCATAAGAAATACAATACAAAGCACAATGCTGAAATAAAATATTTTGATTTCCATAAAGACAGGGCAAGGATAAACAAATTACATTAATTTCAGTTACATATATATGACTACACTTAATTGAAATAATCAAGTATTGACACAAAAATCAGTGGTTTTTAACAATGAAAATATTGTTACATTATAAATATCAAAGCAAAACCCTTTCATTTGTTGAAGCAAACCAATTATGATAACAAGTTAAAAAAATTAATATCTTTTTTTTTCTTATTTTTCAACTACATTTCGATGTTATTCACCAGAGGAATGTTATTTGAACATTAAAATATGTGCAAAATTCCAAAAATGCTATACATAACTTTAATCAGCAGTTTAAATTTCGGTTACCTAATACTTATGTTAAAATCTAATACTCCAAACCATGATAAAAATATTTCTTCATTTTTCCTAACATGTTATCTATTTACAACCTGTTTCGATGTTTAGACTTTATTTGTTTGCCATTTGGAAAAAAAACGAAGAAAAAAATCCTAGAAGAAAATGTACAATTTTATATTTACTTTAGGTCAAAGATAGAAAATAAGTCAACATTTTTCAAACAACTCAAAACAATTGTTTAATTGTTCTAATCCATAATTTTATTTATGATGTTCAGAAACGTTATAATAATCTTTTGTGGCTTTATATACATGATATTATATTCTACACTTATACGGCATAGTTTTTACTCATTATATTTATCAAATTTGAATGATACATTACATAAGACTTTATAAGCAGTATAATATTAGATTGATTGTTGTTAAAAGACACTTTCAGCGCTATTAGCTATATGGTGGCCGTCAGTTTTTATTGGTGGAGGAAGCTGGAGTGCCTGGATAAAATCTACCAACCTTCAGTAGGAAAACTGCCAATCCTAGTCAATAAGATTGGAGTCTAATGCACCTGCCACGTGCTGGGTTCTAACTCACAACCTCACTGTTGACAGGCTAGTGATACAGTAGTTGAACTACTTAGACCGCTTCTAAAGCCCCATATAATGTTAGAGATACTATACATATAAGTTAGACACAACTGTTATGCTTACATTATTTTATATTTTAAAAATATTCTTGAATATTTTATATTATCAAACATGTAAAATAAAATCAGGTGATAATAAATTACATTAACAACAGGAAAATAAATAAAACAATATAACTTGCATGCTAATAGAAACATTGTTAGCAAATATTGCTGAACAAATTTCAAAGATTTTCAAATATTCATTATCCATCATTGTCATAAAATTGAAGAATGATGATAAATATTTTAGACTCATTTAATTATAACAGTAGCAAATGGGACATTTTCTCTTGAAGGAAAAAACCCATTCCTACTGTATACATAATATATTACTGTGCATTCATTATTATATACTCATGGACTACTCTTTTTCATGGATTTCGTGGAATTTTGTGATCCACTAATTTTAAGTGTCCAAAGTACAAATATCACACAGCCTTGTGTGCAAGATTTGTCAAAAGCACCTAAACAAGCATCCTAAAACATACAACTGTTCCTCAATCTGATAACAAAACTGGTACCCATGAAAATAAATCAATGGAAAGAATAACAGTCAATAACAAGGACTAATGAAAATGATGCAAAATACCAAAACAAATTATTAAAATCAATCAAAATTATACATAACAATATGAACCAAAAATAATATGATAATAATGGTTCTTCTATTTGCAATATACTAAATTAAAATATTCCACAGATCGGATTAGCATATAACCTTCCCATCAATGACATAATAACCAATCAAGGAGGTAGAAAATATGTCTCCAAAACCAGAATATTGCTGTAAAATCAGAAACTTTTGTAATGTTTTTATTACTGCAAAGGACTGTTTTGAAAAATAAAAACTTGCTATTTAAGGTTTATGACCCCTTCTGTAGACCTGTAAATTACGAAATTTTCAAAGTGCTAAAATATAAAATAAAAGTGACCTGCCATTTTGTACTTATACCAATGGGAAAAGTTGTTCAAAGCAATATTATTAATTGTTTCATTACATTGAAAAGAAAATGGAGATTTTGTGGCAAATAAAGCCAAGATCTTTGCAGAAAATCCACAGACTTTATAAGAGATTTTCAAAACAAAATTTTAAACATAGAATAAGTAGTCACTTGTTTGATCATGATGTGCTAGCATTTATTGTTTATAAAAAGTGATAAACAACCTTTTTAATAAAAAAACCTTATGCTGAGCCACTAAAGTGGAGAGCACCCTAAAAGGTGTACTTCAATAGGTCTGTATTTTTACTTGTTTTAACCAATATCTTTATTTATAAATTTATTTTAGGGAAATCATTGCTAGCACTGCATGCAATAATCCTCTATCTATTAAGAACCAAAATGTCAAATATTAGAGTACAAGTGGAAAGACTGTGGATGTTCTATAAAATTTCCATATGTTTAGCATTGAAATAACAAAAAGGTACATAGCCCTTAAATTTTAAAAGCATAATTGTAAGCAACTTTTCCTGAAATTGCAATAATTATTTTTTTTAGTTTTGTTTGCTGTTCAACAATCACAATAATAAATGGATGCACAAATTTCTGAATTTACTGTATTTATTTATCATAAGTACCCTTATTCTTCTACTATTATCTGTAAACATTTGTTTCTCATAAAAAGTTGTTCCTGAATAGATGGACAAAAGAACATTTTGAAATATGAAAACTATAAGACCCATGTTTAATAAGTTTTGCAGACTATCAAGATAATTTACATTCTCACCCTCATGCAAAGCTCTAATTCCTTGTACAGATTTGGCTATACTTTAGATCCTTTCTGGCTTGATCAGCTCTTCAACATTTGTATAAGTTTTGGTTTTTCAAATATTTTAGCCTCATGCATCACTGAACTTCTGAAGAAACATTTATTGTCAAAATGCGTATCTGATGCAGTAAAATTGGTACCGTTAATGTTATTAAACACCCTTAACTTCACACTTAAATGTTGCCTACTTATTTTACCATTACAGTAGTTAAGACTCATGGCTAAATAATTGGAATCCACTGCTCCACTTTGTAATTGATTTGATTATTTTCCAACAGTTTTGATTCCAGCACCACTGATGAGTCTTATGTAGACAATTACCTGTTAGCCAGATTTTGCCCAAATTTGGGGATTTTTTTGTTTTCGATGATCTTTAATTTTGACTGTGGCAATAAGATGCTTATTCAAATGAAATTAATCTTTTGAACAGTGTGGGGTTAAGTGACTGAAAATACAGAAAACAATACCTGGTTAAATTCAAACTGAGTACAAGATACTAAGTAAACACATATCTAATAACAAACATATTTTTTGTCCCGTTTATAGACATAACATACTGTGAGTTTATTCACTCAGGCCAAACAAATATATATACTTGAATCCTGCCTCAAGGAAAAAATAGGGCAGGTAGGTAAATTAATTTTATTATTTTCTTAAATATATTATATAGATAATTTAAGGAAATACTCTTAAGTTAAACAGTGCTTTTCCATAATTGTCTTAATTAAAACTGTGCCTAACCCATAAAATATGTTAGGGTAGCCATGAAAATTTAGACTAGGTAGGGAGACAGGAAACAGATATTTATTTTCTTTGGCCTTAGCAACAACTCATTCACCCTTTCACATCGACTTCGACAAGCCATTATGATACAATCTTACAAAAATATATTTACGGAGATGGCATGCATTTCAACCTCTCAAATGCTGCCTTTTCTAGTCCTTCTCTATAGTTTGGATGTGCTAGTTTGATCAGTTCATAAGCTCTTTGTCGTAGATTTTTACCGAACAGGTTACATATTCCGTATTCTGTTACAATGTAATGAACATGTGCTCTGGTGGTCACCACACCAGCCCCTGTGAATAATAAAAAATAACATACTGCAAATTTTCAAATTAAACGGTAAATAAAAAGCAATACAATTGGTTCAACTACAATTATCATATTATGGACAAGGGAACACTACTGCAACGTCAAACCATTAAATTCCCATTAAAATGCTGTTAAAATCCCAGAAACCCATTAAAAGTCCTGTCAAAGTTTGTAATGACATTTTTAATGGGTTCTGAAAAACCCATTATAATCCTAATTAATTGCCATTAAATCAGGTCAATCTAGTTATGATGCCATTAAATAGCCATTATTATAACTTTACCAAAACCTGTTCTTATATCATGGCCATTATTTTTGTAATGAAAAATAATTAATGGTAATTTAATGCCAATTAATTACTAACACTTATAATATGATGACCGAAAAAGGAATATCCATCCTGTTTGTCTCAAGCATTAACATGTAATGGCCATTAAAAGTGTCCAATTCAATAAAATTTCAAACTTTAATATTTGATGGCCATTAAATTATTTCCTGTTAATACAATAATTAATTAATGACCATCATAAATATTCCATACCATGAATTGTAACACAATCTTATGTAGTCTGTTCTAGCTTTCACCACTGATTGCCGTTTATTGTTTGATGGTGGGGCCACTCTTTTGATCATGCCAATTTGTGTTGGTTTTATTAATTACTGATTTTGTAGTTTAGTACTCTATTTCAGTTGGTACCAAATATTTGAACTTGCATTTGATGTATATTGGATTTTATAGTTTTCTAGCTAATTGGCAACCAAACTACATACATGTTTTAATTTTTAATATTTATTAGCACAGCTTTGAAAATGTTTCATATTAGGTGTGGCATCAATTATCACAGAAGAGGCACTTACCATGCTTTAATATATATTCCAATCATCAACGATACTCTTGATTAAACATATTTGAATCTTATTACAGAGAAACGCTTTAAATAATAATTAATTTGGGAACTTACGATGCTATTTCCAAGTAGTGCGTGGTGGCCTTACATTTTCTTTTCTCAATATTTATAACGTTAATTCTGAATATTTCTCCAAATAAATATGCCACACTTATCGTATTCCGGAATACAAAAGAACTTTAAAAAATATCATATAAACAGACAATTGATTGCAGAATCTCAGGTGAGTGTGTGAGATTGTAAGATCTATTTTATTGCATTGAATTATGTTTTGGGTAAGGTTAAATTTATGGTAGTTTGACCGGTCACGGCCTGGCTTGGGAACTGGGTAGGCAAATGCCTTGGGGCAAATGCTCACATTAATCAGTGCCTAAAAGACTGCAAAATATCCTCCTTTACGCCATAACTTTTGGTGGTGCGCCTTATAAAGGAGGATTATACGCATACAAGAAGTTTATGCATATTTTTTTGTACATTGTTGTCTAATAAAGAATTACTATCATGCTAATTGTTTACGCATAAATAAGTGCTGATTTTAAATAAAATATATTTGTTCCTCTTACTAATTAAATCTTACTCGGTTTTTTTTACATTGGTACACTGGTACGCTGCAACAAGTCTCTCTTCCTTTCACCAAAGATGAAAATTCTGATTTCCCCCAAGTTCACATATGTGCCTTACTTTTAATTGTCGTCTGGCATATACAGAACTTAGAAAAATATCAGATCAATGATAAATGGTCCATCGTAACCGTTGTTTTCTCAACATATGTAAAATGTAAACAAGTCATGACCACGTGTTATTTTTATTTTGTGATTGTACTGAACAGAACGACCCAAGGCAAATTTACCGTCCTAGATAATGCGGTCACTAGTCCATCGAATGAACCCTGTGCTGATGAATACAAGTCTTTTTTATTTGAAAACGTTTTAAAAACTGATCAAGTTGAAAAATGTTTTTAATGCGACAACCAATGATATATTTCTTATAATACCGTTTCGGGGGCTAATCAACTTCGGGCCGATATAATATGGGGCGAGATTGACACTTTGATGTGAACGTACTGATCAACTACGTCATCAAAATGTGAATACGCTGACATGGCTGATGGCCATGGAGATTCAAAATGGAAAATCCGATCTGAAGATGTTTTCAGATAAGTATATTTGAAATTTAATTTAACATATAATGATTATAAAATATGATTTGTTGAGGTATATTGAAATTTTTATAGTTTTAATTTGACCAAATCAACACCAGAAAGTCTGGCAGCATAAACTGAAAATAGATATCTATTATTATACACAACAATGAATAATTGTTATCATATTTGTAACAGGTATAACTGGTAGATATGTAAAATTAAATTGAATTTTGCGAATGATTCCTTGGTGAAAATTATAAGCAGCCAGTTTTATCTTCAGGCAATAAAAAAAAGGGGGGGGGGGTAATTAATCTAATTCCAAATGGCTTCAAATGTAATATATATATATATATATATGCAATAATGTTTCTATGGAATTTATTGCTTCATAACGTCTTGAACAATTGATTCTTTGTGGATTTTTTTGTACTTTTAGGGGATTAATTGATTAAAGTAGATGCCAGTAATGATATAAAACAGATTTCATGCAGACTTCAGTTACCTTTATCCAGCAATTCTAGTTGAAAGAACGGAGACAGCAAGTTTAGTTACAGAAAGGAAAAGAAGTTTGCATGTATCCTTTATATCTGACACATAATTCTAATATTAGTTTTCAGTTTTGTGGGTGAGGCTTAAGCTGACCATAGTCACTGTTTAATAATGTTCGCTGGTCAGGTTTCAATTTTTGTCAGATTTTCACTATTATCTTGTTTGAATACCATAAGCCAAGGCACATACCATTTTGATTTTCAAGGGGAAGGGGAGGAGTGTTGTAGCAAGCAAGATTTGTTTTGTACTATACAAATCAAGCATTAAATTATTTTTTTTTCAGTCAATCCAAAATTTTGATTTTTTATACCTTTTGTATATGGGAGGAAATCTGGGGTTTTAACACTGCTTCAATGTAACAAATGGTAAAAAAAAATCTAAGGGTTGGTATTTTCTGTATAAAAAATAAATAACACGCCTTACAAGTATTATGAGATTAAGAAAATCTTGTAATTATTGAGACTGAACAGCGAGCATCAGTAAGCCATGGTGAACATTGATTGAGTATCCATTACAATTAAGACAATGGACTACTTTAGTTTAAGGTGCTAGTGGACATTGCACGTCGTGAAGGGTGAAGGAGGTACCATTATACTGGGAATGGGATATTTAACAGCCATTAAAAATGGTCAACAAGTTTGCTATCAACTAATTTTAATGGAAGTTTAAGGATCATTAAATACAAGGCTATTTTATTTTAATGGGAATTTGACAGCCATTCAAATAAGCCATTAAACATGGCCAATACCCATTAATTTCGGTAATTTTGATTTAATGGGTCTTAATATTGTACCTATAATGGCTGTTAAGTTTTAATTTCCCATCATTTTTTTAAATGACCATATATTTATTTTTTCTTAATGGGCGTTAAATAGAACTGTTTTAATGGGCATTAAATTTTGGTTGTAAATTTCATGGGTTGAAACCTACAATGTAATGGCCATGAAATATATTTTAATGGGGTTTATTTTGTCGAAATAATGCCCATTAAACAGAATTTTGATGGCTTTCATTTTGTCCTGATTAATGACTATTAAATATATATTTGATGGGTTTAATACTGTCAAAATTCAAGGCCATTAACTGTAGTTTAATGATTTTAACATAAAGAACACTGATTTAGATGGGTCTTAATTATGTACCTTTAAGTGGTTTTTCAATTTTAAATAGCAGAAGAAAGTTTTAAACATCAATGGAAATTTGTTTAATGGTAATTTAATTCGGTTTATGATTTTGGGGTGTAAAACTTCACAGGATGGCTGAAATGGAAGAAATATGCCAGTAAATTATATTTTTATGACAAATATGATTATTTTTCAAACTTAGACAAAATTTCGCACTTACCACAAAGGACCGAAAAAGCGGACAACGATTTTCGCCAATTTCCTGAATGAAAAACAAGATTTATAAGAAGTATTTCTTAGTATGAACATAAACTGCAGAAAACATGGAAAATTATGGCGAAAATGAGCACTCCACTCTAAATGAATCAAATGTTAACTGAAGACCATTATAATCATGGTTATTTTGTTGAAAATCAGAATCAAGATGTACGCTTGACCTGGGAATAGTATACTAACAATATACTTTCAATATAATATGTCCCAGACTTGAGTAAATTCAGATAAAATCCAAAACATTGCAGACTTTAACACCTTAGTGCAGTAGATTTTTTGATTAACTCTTGAAATAAAAGGTTTAAGTCTAATCAAAACTAGCAAGCAAACCAAAAAATACTGTATGTTTTGACTTCCAATAACAGGGTTGGAAAAAATTACTTGTACTTTATAAGTATTTTTAGAGAAGTATTAGGGAAGATTATGATATCAAAACCTTCAAGAGGAAATTTTAATATGACAAATTTACTTATACAGAATATATAACATCTTCAAGTTTATAAAAAATACTTCTCTAAGTATTACTTCTGATTGTCTGTAAGCAAACTACCTTCTCTTAACTCCTTACACCAACTGAATCAGTTAAAATCATATTATTTTTTAGTCTTTACCAGGTTTAAGTGATGGAACAATTCTTGAAGTGATATTATCTCCCGTGACAGCTGTAGAAGGACATGCTACAACAGGTACACCTTCCCCATCCAAACTCAAGGCAGCTCCTCTAATAAAGTCTACCTGACCTCCAAATCCTGTAGGTTAAAAAATAATCAAAAACCATGTTAGTACCTCAAACATAAAGTCTATCAAAAATATTAAATTTCTATAAAAAAAAAGGGCCACAAAAAGATTTATGACATGACACGTTACACAATTTCAACAGACTTTGACTCTTAATACCGAAAAACAGTCAATATCTGTACCAAAGAAGAAGTAGTGATTAATCAATATGTAGTGTTTACACTTGACCAGTAGTTCATTTTTCAAAATATTCTAGATAATTTATCTCTATATAACACAGAGTCAAAGAATACGCATACACACAGTTAAACTATCAGGCAATTTCAAAAGCTCTTTCCAACAGATTTTTTATTTTTTTTCTAATGCTGCATTGTTACACCATTATCCCAGAATAGGAAAGGGTTGAGCCAAGCTTCCAAACATGTTCCACCTCACCACATTTTTGGTTTGGTAGTCCCATGCCAGGAGCCAGTAATTCAACAACTGTCTGGTAGTTTTCTGCCATATGCATTATTGATTTTGCTTATTGTTTAAGAAAAAATATCCCAGTCTTTTATTTTGAATTTGTTCTTATTTTGTGACCTCAGGGCCCTTTAAAACTAACTTTACTATACAGTATGAGTTTTGCTCATTGTGAAAGACCATACAGTGACCTGTAGTTGTTTACATCCTCGTCCTTTGGTCACCTGTGGATAGTTGTCTCATTGAAAATCATACCTCATCTGCTTATTTTTATATTACTTGTTCTTATCATGGATTCAACAGCATCAGCGCACATTTGAACTTTAACATCTTGCACCTTCGCACTCGACACAAAATGAGCATCTGAGCCTGTCAGACCAATTTCTAAACACCTTACCTATGCACTATTTACAAAATGAGCATATGAGCCAGTCAGACCAATTTCTAGACGCCTTAGATAAGCACTCAACACAAAATGAGCAAATGAGCCAGTCAGACCTATTTCTAGACACCTTACCTACGTATTCAATACAAAATGAGCATATGAGCCAGTCAGACCTATTTCTAGATACCCTTACCTGTAACATTGTATACTCAGCAAACACTGAGCAAGTCAAAAGAACTTCTTGACAATTCATATTCATTTTATACTGTCAACTGACTTTGCCACTTATATGGGTTTTTTTATCAATTGTTCTATTCTCTTTCTTAATCAATACCTGTTGATTAAGTTCGCCATATTTTGTTTACGAAGTTATGTTAATAAGAGAACCAAGTCCTCAATACAGTAACAGTGAGAAAATCAATAAAAATTAAAAGAATACACTTTTATAAAGGTCAATAAGTAAATATACTAGTGAATCCAATATTGTTAACTTTTATTTATAACATTCCCACTTGAGCATTACCCTATAGAGGGAGACTGTTTTAAGTTGTACAGCAAATGAATTCCTGCAAATCATTATGTCTCATTACCATAAAGTTCATAAAAATATGCAGACGTCTGTCCTATTTCACAAGTATCACCTGACTCATATTAGAAAATTTACCTGTATATATCATAGAACCAATGGAATCTGCACACACTTGGCCAGTAAGGTCTATTTCCAGACATGTATTGATGGCTGTAACTCTGGGATTCTGACAGATAAGTGATATATTGTTTGTAAAACTACAATCACACAGAGCTGAAACAGAAAAAAAAGTCAATTTATCAGAACTAATTATCCAAATTTATTAAGTTTTAAGATCTCTGGAAATTTGCATTGTTTTGTTATCTTTTCCCATCATAAATATCTATTTTCTTTGAAAATATGTATTCTTTTCTTCTCTTTTGCTCATGGGTATATTTCAGAGGCAGGATTGACTTTCTTCGTGGTACGATTTACAGTACAAAAAGACAGCTTGCAGTAAAAATAATAATTGTTTGTTTTCGTCTACATTCATTGCAATAATTATTAATGATTTTTTTCATAAAAAAACATGCAAATGAGTTTTATCAAGAATGTGTCCATAGTACACAGATGCCCCACTTGCACTACCATTTTCTATGTTCAGTGGACCATGAAATTGGGGTTAAAACTCTAATTTGGCATTAAAATTAGAAAGATCATATCATAGGGAACATGTGTACTAAGTTTCAAGTTGATTGGAATTCAACTTCTACCTAAATTCAATAAAATGCTCCGCAGGGCGCAGCTTGATACGACCGCAGAGGTCGAACCCTGAATAGTTGGGGCAAGTATGGACACAACATTCAAGCTTGATACAGCTCTGAATTTGGATTGTGATTAAATATTTGACACAGCCTAGGTTTCTGACACAGAATGAATGTGGTCTAAGAACTTAAAAATTTTAAATTGGACATTCACCTATTATGGTCCAATATCCAAAATCTAAATACATGGTTAGATTCAGCATATCAAAGAACCCCAAGAGTTCAATTTTTGATGAAATCAAACAAAGTTTAATTTTGGACCCTTTTGACCTCAATGTGGACAAAGTTGATAACGGGCCCAAAATCAAAAATCTAAATACATGGTTAGATTCAGCATATCAAAGAACCCCATATATTCATTTTTGTTGAAATCAAACAAAGTTTAATTTTGGACCCGATTTGGACCAACTTGAAAACTGGGCCCATAATCAAAAACTAAATACATGTTGAGATTCAGCATATCAAAGAACCCTAAGAATTCAATTTTGTTAAAATCAAACTAAGTTTAATTTTGGACCCTTAGGACCTTAATGTAGACCAATTTGAAAACGGGACCAAAATTAAGAATCTAAATACACGGTTAGATTCGGCATATCAAAGAACCCCAATAATTCAATTTTTGATGAAATCAAACAAAGTTTAATTTTGGACCCTTTTGACCTCAATGTGGACAAAGTTGATAACGGGCCCAAAATCAAAAATCTAAATACATGGTTAGATTCAGCATATCAAAGAACCCCATATATTCAATTTTGTTGAAATCAATCAAAGTTTAATTTTGGACCCGATTTGGACCAACTTGAAAACTAGGCCCATAATCAAAATCTAAATACATGTTTAGATTCAGCATATCAAAGAACCCTAAGAATTCAATTTTGTTAAAATCAAACTCAGTTTAATTTTGGACCCTTTGGACCTTAATGTAGACCAATTTGAAAATGGGACCAAAAATTAAGAATCTAAATACACGGTTAGATTCGGCATATCAAAGAACCCCAATAATTCAATTTTTGATGAAATCAAACAAAGTTTAATTTTGGACCCTTTGGACCTCAATGTGGACCAATTTAAAATCGGGCCCAAAATCCAAAAACTTAATACACGGTTAGATTCAGCATATTAAAGAACCCCAAGAGTTCAAGAATAAAACCCCATTGAAATTGGTCAAGAAATAAGCAATTTATACAAAGTATCTTCTTTTGCACAATACTGTGCAATTGAATATTTCTTGCAATTGCGCAATACTGTGCAATTGAATATTTCTTGCTATTGCGCAATACTGTACAATTGACAATTTCTTGCTATTGCGCAATATTGTGCTATTGGATATTTCTTGCTATTGCGCAATACTGTGCAATTGAAGATTTCTTGCTATTAGCAATACTGTGCAATTGAAAATTTCTTGCTATTGCACAATACTTATTATATAATAATTTACACATCCTGTTTGGTGTGTATCTCCTGCCATATCATTATTATTTGCTTTTAAATATAAATCAGAAATAACCAACTTAAAATGGAAAATTTTAAAGAAAAAAAAGAAAAAGGGAAAAAAAACATCCCCCAAATTTTTGAACCCCTTATGATTCATCAACCCCAAACTCAAACCCAGCCTTCCCTTTGAGGTATGGTACTTTGCAGTTCAATTTCAGAGATCCATACACTTGAACACAAGTTATTGTCTGAAACTAGAAAATGCTTATTTTGGCCCTTTTGGCCCCTAATTCCTAAACGTTTCAGGCAATTACCCCAAACTCAATTCCAGCTTTCCCTTTGTGATATGCAACCTTGTAGTACAATTTCAGAAAGATCCATACACTTACACACAAGTTATTGTCATGAAACTAGAAAATGCTTGTTTTTGCCCTTTTTGGTCCCTAATTCCTAAAATTTTGAGGCAATTACCCCCAAAAGTCAATCCCAGCATTCCCTTTGTGATATGGAACCTTGTGGTACAAAGTCAGAGAGATCTACACACTAACACACAAGTTATGTCTGGAAGTTACAAAATGCTTATTTTGGCCCCTTTTGGCCCCTAATTCCTTAACTGTTGGTACCATAACCCCAAAATCAATCCCAACCTTCCTTTTGTGATATTGAACCTTATGGTAAAATTTCATAGAGATCCATTCACTTAAACTAAAGTTAGAGTGCGAAAACCAATGCGTCTTCGGACGACGACGACGACGACGCCAACGTCATACCAATATACGACCACAAAATTTTTTTGCGGTCGTATAAAAACTACCTTGACCAAAAACTTTAACCTGCCCACTCGCACTATCATTTCCTATGTTCAGTGGACCGTGAAATTGGGGTCAAAACTCTAATTTGGCATTAAAATTAGAAAGATCATATCACAGGGAACATGTGTACTAAGTTGACCAAAAACTTTAACCTGAAGCTGGACAGACGGACGGACGAACGAATGGACGGACGAACGAACGAATGGACGCACAGACCGAAAAACATAATGCCCCTAGGTGGGGCATAAAAATAAAATCAGTTTCATATCAGTTTTTCTTCTGTTCCTTTTTCAAAAAACAAGGGACCCTTTCGCAAATATTGTAAACAAAAAAATGGCAGACAATAAGAAAATATTTCGTAGCATTACATAGTGGTGTAATGTATGTATAAAATCTTTCTTGAAATATTGCATTACCTTCTAAAAATATTTCTGGTAAACTGTACATCTCTACTTTATATAATATTCATATTAATTTATAATCTCTTCCCAATATCACATCTGTTATACAAGTATACATTGTATACTATTATCATAAATGCATGCATATTCAAACAACCCAATCACAATTTTGCAAAAGAATCCAGTTTCTGAAACTTTATATCATTAGTTTTAACACAGAAAAACTTACCTACAAAAGAATTATCATCTAGGAAATCATACAATCTTTTTGTTCCAAGTGCAAAAGCACTGACAATTTTTCCTGTTTGTATAGTTTTCTGAGCGTTGGTTATTGCACCTTTCTCCACCAGATCAATCACGCCATCACTAAACATTTCCGTATGTATACCCAAATTTTTGTGATGACTTAATTTATCAAATACAGCATTTGGTAGGGATCCAATACCTGAAATAAAAAAAGCACATTTATAAACAATTAACTATCAGGCTTTTTAAATTATGTTTATTTTTTAAGGATGCTGCCTAAATTTAATGTTTGGCCCACAACATCTTTTATTAATTGTTTAATGAAGTCCTTAAATTTTACTTCTCTTTATTTCAGTCTGGAGTGTTCAATGAATAGTGTGAAATATTGTCTAAACCAATGATAAAAAAAGCATTTGTCTACTTTTTCAGGACATCCATTCAGCATTGGAAAAATGGCCTAGATTTGAAATCACTAATTGAACCTTATCTATATCTATAGAATTGAATGTTTTTGGGTTTTTTTTTATTTATTAGAAATGAAAGCAAACTTGTGAAGGAAGTCGGAGACAGAGAAATGGTATAAAATTCTTTTAATTGGCAAATGAGTTGATAAGCTTTATGACATACCTTCAGGAAATGAAAAGAAAACATGGGGTCAACACAGTTGTTTTAAGAGAAGTAATATAGAAATGTCTTCACCTAAGATCAAGTCTTGGTTAAAAAATTACATTTCTATATCAAAATTTCCTATTTCTGCAAAAATCTATACTGATTCATATTTGTGTCTGAGATGGATGATTACTGTCACTGTGATAATTCATCACCCTAAAGCAGCTATCTAAATAATGGCATTAGCCGTGTAAAAGTACCTGTCTGGATAGTTGCACCATCTTGAACTAGATCATCAGCAATTAATCTGGCTATTTCATGAATTTCTGGTGTAAGTTTCATCCCTGTAAACTCAGGTAAAAGTTCATCATTTTTTACCATAACATCAACATGTGAGCTGTGGATTATACCATCACCAAATGTTCTTGGCATATTCTCATTTACCAATCCTGTTATGAAACAGACGTAAGAATGACACAAATTGTCAGATAGCATCAGTTATTGGTTTGATGTTTGGCCAGGGTTTTTATATTTTTGCTGGTTTACGGATTTTTTATATGAAAAAAGTCGAGTCGGTTGGTTGGGAAAAAAAAAGAAAAAAAATATCGTTAATAAAAGACATAATATGTATAGAATAAATATATCTCAGCTTACTAGCAACATTTTTGGTATGCTATTTTGTCATGATTTCTTAGATTTTAGTTTCAAATATTATTGCTCAGCTGTTTTAAACATACAATGCATGCATCCTCATTTAATTTTGTAAAAAGGGGGGTAACGTTATGCCCTCAGACAAACAGGAAAATAAATGGTCATTTCCCGAACGAGAAAAAAAGCTACAATTGCATTTTATCAACTTTCAGGAAACATTGTGAATAATGAGTTTCAAGCACCAAAATACATGAAACAAAAATTACAAACACGTCGCACGAAAATAACACTTTCCCATCCATGTCAAAAAATGAAGTAGACTCGTCCACCAGAAAGACAATGATATCAGTTTTGTCCTTTGTCAGGCAATCCAATTTTGATATCCAAATGGACGAACATTTATTTCAATCTATGAAAAA
This sequence comes from Mytilus coruscus, assembly GCA_017311375.1. Classification (NCBI taxonomy): domain Eukaryota; kingdom Metazoa; phylum Mollusca; class Bivalvia; order Mytilida; family Mytilidae; genus Mytilus; species Mytilus coruscus. The sequence goes on along the minus strand of CM029607.1, from coordinate 37,888,842 downwards.
AGAAAATTCCAAATTGTTTTTGGATATCTTTTATTTTTAACTTGACGTCTTTCACTTTTGGAAGAGTCCATTTCAACATGTTCAACCATGAGAGGAAAAATCTTCCACAATTATGGCAAAAAAGGAAAACAAACTCATTGTAACTGGTTTTTAACATAGGTTTTGTTCCACAAAATTATTTGCCCAAACATCATTTCAGGGTCATTTGTGATTGTCTATTTTTAGAAACACAAACAATGGATTATTTCTAGATTTTTTATTTTTTTAGAACATAATGCATAACCATTTCTGTCAATGTTTGACATGCTAAAATAATGCATTTAATTTTATGAAAATGCTGCTAAGCAAACATTTTTAATTATATTTCAGGATGATGTATTTGTAAGGGTTGACAGGAATAAAAAAGCATGAATTATGAATTTTATTTTTTTTCTGAAAATCGGAAGAGTAGGGTCAACAAATTAAAAAACCCTGGCCTTACAGGAATATTTATGCAGACATAATTTGTTGAAAATGACTTAAAAGCTACAAAAAAATTACAGAAAATATTTATCCTGCCATAATTTTGTTGAAAATGACTTTAAAAACTAACAAAATTCACCAAGTTAAAATTCTAGATTATTATAGGCAAACATTATCTGAAGTAAAGATTATTTCATCTAATTTCATAAACATAGCTGATCCACTTTTAATTAACAACACTATCAATGTATTTATTGTTTACAGTATTCACATGTGCAGTAATTCAGTCCTGATCAGTGCAGAAAACTGGTTATGTGAATGTCCCAGATCAGGTTATGTGAATGGCCCAGATGATGTGAAGCAGAGAATAGACTTGGATCCTACATTTGTGTCCTAGGTTATGTTCAATATTGAAATCTTCCTTTTACATTACAAAATTTGTAAGGGTTCTGCGGAACTCGGTGTCTCGCCTACTTTTGCCGTTAATCGCAGGCTCAACAAAAATGAGATGAGGAAAAAATTTAATAAAAACAGTCCTCTAGATACAATTTTTTTATTGTAAGAAGCTTCTGTCCAAGTTTGGTAAAAATCCAGGATAGTTTATGAATCTAATAAATGTTTTAAAAAATTTAACTGCAGACTGTATGTAATGTTAACTGGAAGAAAAACTAAGTCCATTTATAAGTAAAATATGGATAAAAAAGTACAAAATTTTAATAAAAATTTCCTTCTAGATACTAGCTTTTGATCATAAACTTCTGTCCATGTTTGGTACAAATCCAGGATAGTTTAAGAAAGTTATTAAAATTTTAAAAACTTTAACCACAGAGTGAATGTAATGTTTCCTGGCAGAAAAACTAAGTCCACTTATAAGTAAAATACGGAAAAACAGGAATTTTTTTTTTTAAATTTACTTTTTGATACTATCTTATGATCATAAACAAGCTTCTGTCCATGTCTGGTAGAAATCCAGGATAGTTTGAGAAAGTTATTAAAATTTTAAAAACTTTAACCACAGAATGAATGTAAGTTTCCTGGCAGAAAAACTAAGTCCATTTATAAGTAAAATACAGAAAAACAGGAATTTTTTTTTTACAAAATTTACTTCTGGATACTATCTTATGATCATAAACAAGCTTCTGTCCAAGTTTGGTAGAAATCCAGGATAGTTTAAGAAAGTTATTAAAATTTCAAAAACTTTAACTACAGAGTGAATATTTGTGGATGCCGCAGCTGACAACGGAATGTAGGATCGCTATGTCTCGCTTTTTCGACAATAGTCGAAGGCTCGACAAAAATCAGACCATTGCATTGTATTCAAAATATACCACTAAAATATATTATTCGGTATGATCATATCTTTTTTTGGGTTTCAAGGGTCAATACGAAGTTCTAATGCTGCATTTTGGGGTTGACATAATTTTTAAGGTTTGTTTGCACATAAAAAAAATTCAATTGTGTTTTCAAATGTGGTGTGCAATTTGACATTTGTACTTCATGAATACAAATCTGTTTGAAAACCCTGTTATTGTTCAATGAGATCAGAACTTTTCAACAATGTTCACTTACCTATAATGTATTTAGCATTCTGAACAGCAGATCTGGTGCAGTCAACATTTGTTCCTAGGGAACAGAAACCATGTTTATCAGGTGGGCTAAGGGATATTAAGGCAACATCAAGATTAAATAGCCCTCGACGAAATAACAAGGGAATCTCACTCAAAAATATTGGAACAAAATCCCCTCTTCCTTCATGTACTGCCTGTCTGACTTTTGGATCGGAAATGTAGAATGAATTGGTCCTGAATATTCCTGAAAAGGACAATATATTTTAATGAGTACGCTGGTTACAATGAAATACCGTGATGCCCCATTCAAATTAAAACCAAAAATTTCACATGTGGCATAAATCCTGTAAATTCACTTCTCTGACTTCATGCAACAATAGGTGCTGTCAAGACCTTGTCAATCATGATGCATTAAAAAAAAGAAATGATGCGTAGAAAAAGATTTAATTCCTTGATTAATCTAAATTATTAACATTAAAAATAACTGTAATAAAAAACTGCAGTATTCATATATCCAAAGATATTCAACTCGTATCCAAACAACAGTCACTGTGATAATTTACACACCAGCTACACACATGTGTGAACTTATGTTTTGTTTGGATACTCATTGAATATTTTCTGATATTGGAATTCTTGGATTAATTATTGCATACCATATGTATTGTACTGGAACAATTTATTCCCTTTAGAATGTATCAAAAGTCATGGTGAACAAACACTCTGACCGCTTAAAAATTCATTGTACTGGAACAAAATGCTTACTTGATCTATAACTTGTCATGGTGTACATGCAGATCCTGTGTAAACAAGGAATTATTGAAATCAGGAAAAATTTGAATTCTGGAAAATTATTAAGAAATGTATTATGAAAACTAACCCAACTTTAGAGGGTTATCCATGTGTGCATGGGTAAGGTTCAAGTTACTTTCACTGATATTTTAGAATGAACTAACAAACCCCCCTTAGCCGTTCATGCATCGTGACACTCCTTTGCAGGGTTAAATTTCATCATACATTTCTTATCAATTTTCCAGAATTCAAAATTATTCCAGATTCAAATAATTCCTTTTGTACACGATTTGCTTACAAGAATCTGACAACGCTCCATTTCTGTTCTTGCAATAATTACATCAGACAATAAAATTTCAGCCTTTATATTTTTGAAAGTATGTATCATCAGGACAACACCAGAGGATCCAGAAAGATCTCTATGAAAGAAAGTAGAACAGTGTTGTTAGATCCTTGTTAGTGAAATGTGGTCATGAGATCTGTTACTGTAATTTCAATAAGATTGTATTTGTGAAATAATAAACATTCAACCGTATATATCAAATGTAAACCCGTAGAATTTTTAAAAGTATGGACAAGATTTTTATGAATTTTGAAAAACAGAAGCAAAGGGGCTAATAAAACAAAGAAAGAACATAGAGTTCTGCTTTAACATGTTCATGAACACTTGAAAAATCAGTATGATCAAATACCTTTTTTTTTATTTTCCAAAATTACTATGGAAATTGGAATAGACATTTCAAAATTGAAATCTTTTCTTGAAAACCTTATTTTAAAATTACATGTATAGCCTTAAAAGCCACTTCCAACAAGTTGACATTAAAACACAAATACAAAGCACCCTAATTACCTTCATATTTTGAGTCACTGAATACACAATCTAACTGTGTGGGTGCATGTATAACCTCTATATCTCGAAGTTTGTCTTTCATTCCAAAATCTGCTAAACTTTGTATTAGTTTCAGTGGTGATGCAGCACCTCCTTGTACATAAACTCTATGTTCTAAAGAAAAAAAAAACAAAATATTGTTAAGAAATTATTGCGATTTTTTTTAATGCGAAAAATGTGACAGTTTCAGATTTGCAATAATAATTTGCATTCATAACTTCAGTAGTCATGATAGAGATTTTCCTTCATAAATTTTTTGCAAATTATATAAATTAGATTTCACACTTTTGCCATGGTCAAGATTCCCAATAATAAATGATCACATGAATTTCTGAATTTACAGTAACAAATTGTGCTTATTTTTCTTATAAATACAAATATGCTTTTAAAATATAAGCAATCCTTTTATGTGTTCAAAAAATGTACTGAATTAAGATGAAAGAGACAATTCTTCAGTGTAGACATCTGAATTTAAAGAGACCATACAACTATCAAATACATCAGCTATTTTGAATTATGTGGTAATAAGCACTTGGCAATATTTTAAACAGTGGTCTAGGTGATTGGACACAGTACAGACTTAATTACTTGTATATCACAGAAGAATGGGTTGAAATAAATTTTTTAACACAATTTCAGTCGTTTTGTGATGACTTGAAAGTAACGGTCTTTTTTTAACAATCTGTCGAATTCATACTCAACACATGGCATCTATAAAGTTATAGTAACGGTTTCACAACTTTTACTGTATTAAATTTCTTTTTTTTTTAATGTTCAAGAATGATTTATGGAATGCATTGGTCTAAAATTAAAATGATTTAATGACTTAAAACTGTAAATCTCTCAGGAATTGACCACACTTCTCTTGATTTTGAGAAATGAAATAAAAACTGGAAGTTTCAAGTTAATCATAATGCATAAATGACAAGTGATTCATGATTCCTCTACAGTTTCTTCTGTTTTTCAAACAAGAAATCATCATATTTTTTTATTTATTACATGTTTACATGGTAAAAGCCTTTGAATATAACTGATTATAGCTTTGCTTGTTTAATTTAGCATGAAATCATTTTGCATCTGAGCTTAAGTGTTGAACCTGGTGAGATACTAGCATGCATGCATATCATAAAAATAAATAAAGCACATCATCATTGATCATTGACTCATGAAAAATATGTTTTTAAGTGATTTCATAAATGTTCTAAGTTATATTTATAGCATAGTATTCCGAGTTAGACAAATAAACTTTCGAACGCGAAGCGTGAGAAGTTTATTTGGCTAACGAGGAAGGCGTTGCTATAAATGATTTGTGACATGAATGACCCGCCCACAGTCCGTGCAGGAAAAAAATCATCGTTTGGCGGCAAAATATAATAAACCGCAGTGTCTAAATATTTTAGGAAGCATGGCAGACGATTTCCCCTTCCAGATTAGCAAGAAATCAAGGCGATGATTTAATTCTCTCTCAGGTGTGTATTTTTTTTTTATATAAAATTAGATTGATTTATGTTATTGTCCTTTTTGGGGCTTTTAATCGAAATCGATAAATATTTGCTGTGATTTTTTAGTTTAGTATACATTTCAATTATGTCGATCATCTGATTTATATGCCCTTTATGAGCAATGTATTTTCGAAATGAAAATGTTTTATTCTATTAAAACGAATTTTTATTTAAAATATTTTTTTACTGTTTTGCAGGTTCTTCACGATGTCAAGGAAGATACATCATTAGCAGACGCGTCGGCAATAATAGAGAAGAATATTAATCTGTCGCAAATTCAAACGCATCACAATATTGAACCATTTTATGGCATGAGTGTTTCGCAAGCTGTGGATTATTACGATTTAGGAACGTTTGACATAGGAGATTTCCGATTCTTAATCCGCCTCTAGATTCAACCGGGACTGCACCAGCGCCATTTTATGAGGAAAATTCTGGTACTGAAGCGACAAATGGAAAACTCGAGCGTGTTGGCCATTCCAGCGATAAAACATCAAAGGACCATTTTCAAATTGCAACTTGAGCAACATTTCATTTTGATTTATTATTGTTGTTGTTGTTTTTTTTTTTTGCAAATATGTTCTGTTTCAAAAGTGACAGAGTTATATTTATTTTTTTCGGCTACTTCTTGAAATTTAGGAGTGAACATTATATTTTTTGTTCTCTTGCCTGACGGATAAAATCTGCAGAAATTTCCTTTAAATCTGTATTTTTTATTTGAAACCTAATAAAATTGACATTGGTGTGTGTGGTTTTTTGTAGGTGTCATCTTTTCCTAAGGAGGCGGAGCTTACCCATGCAATATTGGTTTTAGTGTTGTTGGTTATTTCATGGCTGTTTTCTCATTGAGTTATATAGGCCCATGTGACCTTTCATGCAATATTATTTGGTTGCTTCAATTTAGAGCATATATTATTGTACATGCTTGTCGTCTCTATCTTATTCCATGAAAAGATCAAAGGAAAAAAGAAGATTCATGTTACAATTTTAAAATCAGAATTGGTGGTTGTCTTTGCTGAACAGTTATTGGAAAGTGAAGTAACTTGTCATGAAGTAGAATTTCTCTATAATATTAGTTCTGAGCTTGATCACTGTTTTCTGGTAACATATGAGAACATAGCAATTTTGCACAGGTAAAAATTGATAAGCTACCATTAGCCAATATCATGAATATCTACTGGAGGCATTAATAAGGTAATTTTCTGAGAGGGGCTCTGGATTATCATATTATACCTTCGTGGCATTTTTGTTATTGGAATAGAATAATAAAACAAAATTTAGTGTAAAATGGCAATTAAAAAACTCTCTCGCCTTTTTGTACTTTTGATAATGCAAATGTTGAAATTAAAATAGCAATACTTTAACATGTAAAGTTATGCAAATATTCAAAGTCAATGAACCATGACTGAAGGTACATGGCAAAACAATCTCAATGGAAATGAGATGTGCCAATGCTAATACAACTGCATACCAAATACCATAGACTTATCATAAGGAGTTCCCTTTCAACAAACCAAAACACAAACATTGACTTGTAAACTATGTAAAAGTTTCAAAGTCAATGAACCATGATGAGGGGGTGGGGCTATATAATCTCCATGGAAACGAGACTTGCAAATGCCAATAAATTTGCATACCAAATATCATTGACTTAACATTAGCGGTTCATCTTAAACTGATCTAATCACAAACTAATACATGTAAACTAAGCAAAAGTTTGAAAGTCAATAGACCATGAATGAGGGGGTGGGGCCAAATAATCTCCATGGAAATGAGATATGCCAATGCTTATACAACTGCATACCATATATCATTGACCTACCACTAGTGGTTCCCCATAAACTGACCTAATCACAAACTAATACATGTAAACTAAGCAAAGTTTCAAAGTCAATAGACCTTGACTGAGGGGGTGGGGCCAAATAATCTCCATGGTAATGAGATGTGCCAATGCTAGTCAACTGCATACCAAATATCATTGACCTACCACTAGTGGTTCACCATAAACTAGACCTTATCACAACCTAATACATTGTTGACGCCGCCGCCGCCGACGGAAACAGCATACCTATGTCTCGCTTTTCGACTCCGTCAAGGCAAGACAAAAAAATTGGTGACCTAAATCTCTATCTGCCATTTCAGTCAAACAGGTTTCAGTTAAGGACATGTCCAACAAATATGGCAAAATCTGGACCCTTGGTTGAAATCTTGCTGAGAGAAGAACAAACTATTGCACTGCAATTTGCAGTTATATAATTATTGGGCTAAATTTGAAACAAAGTGTATGTTATTTGTAGTGTTAGACCTGTATAACACTTGGTTCTCCCATGGAGAATGTCGGTTCTCAGTAGAAAATGGACAGTGTTTGGAAGAGGTTGCTTCCAGGACATGTAGCAGGTAAGCTTTATTTAAAGAACCCTGTGCAAATAGAAAGCAGTTCCTTTTGTATCTATCAAAACACTTTGTAAAATGGAGTTTATGATGATGTTATAAAAAGAAAATGATGGAGGGCTGAATAATGCATTGTGCACCACTCACATATTTACATTAAGGTAGATCTGGTGTCTTTTTTTGATTATCCCTTCTGGGCATGTTTCAAAAATACTTTTTTGGTTTAGAAATATATTACCAAGTATCATTCAATATACAACAGAAACATTTAAAACTTGAAATTTAATGATTAAACTATCAAACAAATAAGTGTAGTTAAGTGTATTTGAAACTGCATCAGAAATGCTTTTAAAATCAAGGGCAGATAATTACATTGAATTTCATAGGACAATTTGTTTTTTGGATTTTTTTTAAGAAAGCTAGTGTAATACCACCATTGATTTTCCCCTATTACATGTATAAGTCTTTGTTAAATTGGTACTTTCCAAAAAATTGTGCAGAATTTATCTTTGTTTCAAATAAAGAAATACTTGACGTGAGTAAAGTTTTATCATGTTTATCCTGTCCAGTACCATAGACAAAATTTCACATAACATTTCATTGCATATAAGAAAATAACCATCATTGGAAGTTAACCAATCAAATTCTCACATCTTTTTTATCTGTGTACAAGCTTTAGTAACCATGTAACCTCAAGTTTCCAAAATATTCTATAGAAACTCCAAATAAAAAAATAATGGTGCTTTTAAATACCCAAGATATATGATTTATGACCAAGAAATTTTTTACTGCAATGAAATGTAGGATTAATTACCTACAACTGTCAAATTCAAAGGAATATTTGTTTTCGACCTATTTTCGTATGCAACCGGATGTGACGTACTATGATTTGGTGGTAGTACACAGGTAACCCCCTATTTTTATTTGATATTTCAGAAGTATTTATGAAAAGCAATACTCATGGAATTTAACCAATTCTGTTGTTTAATGTTTCCTCAAGAAAGAAAAATTTAGTTTCCCCTATATCACCCATATAAATAACTGTGAATTCATTAATTTCGATGTATTCTTACAAAAAAAAAACAAGATCGATGACCCCAATTTTTATAATGAAATTTGAAATTACATTGACCAAGAAGACTTTTACAGAAATTCAAGAAAAATCCATTGTCCAAATTACCTTAATTCCCTCAGGGGTATTACTTTTACAAGTGTATCTTATTTACAGGTACAGGTAAATTATTTTAATGGTATGGTTATATCCCTTAGACATTGAGATTTTTTTTACTTATGCAAGTGAAAAAGTCATATTTTCCTCTTTTCTTGAATTTCTCTAATAGAGTGCTTAATTGTCTGTACTTTGCAGATGTCCTTTCTTATCATATAGGGATAATTTCATGGAAAGTGAAAATCTCATTTGTCCATTATCTTCAAAATACTGCTCATTTACAAGCCTCCAGGAGGCAATTTTTAAAGGCCTTGTTCAGTTACTGTTAAATTATCTTTGCACAATTGATTTCTTTGTTGAAATAGTGAGATCAGAGACATATATATGTGTATATATGTCTCTGGTGAGATGAAAGGTTGACCTCTAATTAAAAACTATTTGCAAACCAGAGAAAACTTGTTTCAGACATGTTTTTACCTTCTAAAACTTGAGGTCTATGGTTAAGTTTAGGCCTACAGAATTATAGTCATTTCGTACCCTTACCATTTCGTACCCCCCATTTCGTACCCTGGCAAAAACCATTTCGTACCCTGACCATATCGTACCTTGACCATTTCGTACCTCATGGAATATCTACATCTATACCATTTTGTACCTCATGGAATATTAACATGTATACCATTTCGTACCTCATGTAAGTTTATATATGTATGCCATTTGTACCTCATGGAAGATTTATGTGTTTTTGATTTCTTGGTAAAAACTGTCTCATTGATGTGCACCATTTCCTACCTTATGGAAGATTTATATGTATACCATTTCATACCTCATGGAAGATTTGTATGTATGCCATTTCGTACCTCATGAAAGGTTTGTATGTATACCATTTCGTACCTCATGGAAAGTTTGTATGTATACCATTTCATACCTCATGGAAGATTTGTATGTATACCATTTCGTACCTCATGGAAGATTTGTATGTATACCATTTCATACCTCGTGGAAGATGTGTATGTATGCCATTTCCTACCTCATGGAAGATTTGTATGTATGCCATTTGGTACCTCATGGAAGGTTTGTATGTATACCATTTCGTACCTCATGGAAGATTTGTATGTATACCATTTCATACCTCATGGAAGGTTTGTATGTATGCCATTTCGTACCTCATGGAAGATTTATATGTATATCATTTCGTACCTCATGGAAGATTTATATGTATATCATTTCGTACCTCATGGAAGATTTGTATGTATACCATTTCCTACCTCATGGAAGATTTGTATGTATGCCATTTCGTACCTCATGGAAGATTTATATGTATATCATTTCGTAACTCATGGAAGATTTGTATGTATACCATTTCGTAACTCATGAAAGGTTTGTATGTATACCATTTCGTACCTGATGGAAGATTTGTATGTATGCCATTTCGTACCTCATGGAAGATTTGTATGTATACCATTTCTTACCTCATGGAAGATTTGTTTGTATGTATACCATTTCGTACCTCATGGAAGGTTTGTATGTATACCATTTCCTACCTCTTGGAAGATTTGCATGTATACCATTTCGTACCTCATGGAAGGTTTGTATGTATACCATTTCCTACCTCATGGAAGATTTGTATGTATACCATTTCGTACCTCATGGAAGATTTGTATGTATACCATTTCGTACCTCATGGAAGATGTGTATGTATGCCACTTCGTACCTCGTGGAAGATTTATATATGTGTTTCATTTCTTGGTCATGTTGGTTAAAACAGTCTCATTGACCTTTTACTGTAAGGCGGTAGAGGTCAACAGAAATGTCTAAAATTCTAAATTAAAGCACCCATGAGATAGTATAAAGGAATAAAGCCAATAAACGAAATTTTTTGAAATATGTAAACTTGAACTTTGTATTTAACATGTTTAAGATATCTATTTCAAATATTAGCTAGCGCTTTAGTAACAGTTCACATTTCTGCCGATAACATTGATTGTGTTACTTTGGTATAAACTTGTAACTAAAGACACGCGCCGTACTGGCGTATTGTTTTAAAAAGGTAGCATTCTATTAAATTGGATTAAAAATGTTTATTGAATACACATGCCAATTGAAATTGCGACGTGTGCCTAAATATTGAGATATATTCAATAGTTTATCGTAAGGTGTAGTTGAACCTAAATGTATATACATTGTATCATATGCATGGATTTTTTTTTTTAAATAATACTTTTAGAAAATATGTAATACACACTAAAAAAAGATATCTACCGAACGTTTTTTGAAATTTAGAAGATTTGATCATGTTAGATATAAGGATACAAAAAAAATTAACTTGTAATTTCTCAAATGAAAAAGCCATACCTAGTTTTTTGATTGGTCACATAAGGTGCAAATTCTTATGCAAACATTTTTATTCATGGAGTCCTTCTTGGGTGAATATCAGCATGTGCCCCTTTTCACTGCATTTCCTCATACATGTGATGGACTGTGAAACTCAGATCAGGAGATTGGGAAATTTTGGTCAGGAGATTAGGACTCAGATCAGGAGGTTTTTAATCGACATAAATTTTGTCGTAAATGTAACCGTGTGCTGTAAAAATTGTCTTTTAAAGTGTGTTTTCTTCAACTTTCCATCCGATGTATTATGTTTATAGTATCCTTGTACTAGTAAAGTTTCTCTATCTTTATATTCTATATGTTCAATCTAATATTCTTTTTTTAGTATGTTCATTAAATTGTTTACTTTGTATCTTTTATATCATTATTCTATAGTACAATCAGTGCCATCAGAACATGTGTGTAACTATCTGCAAATAGTTTTTAATTGCGTACTCAGAAATTTAATCTAACTGTAAAACAAGGGTCATAGTTATTATACAAATTTCAATTTAAGCCTTGAAAGGAAGTATAGAACCCCAAATAATTTTCAAATTATTATTTTATTATTTATCCTAAGGCATTTAAAATCATTTAATTACCATCCTTTTATGATTATTTGTTCAATTTATATTTTATTTATATTCTTTTAAAAATTTTCATTATTTACAGTGATTTTCCTGCCTTTATTTTAGGTCCGAATATCGGCCCCGTTCCCAATCAGAAAATACCTAAAATTTTTCCCAATTGAACCTGTAAAATTCCCAATTCAATCAAGTTGTAGCGGAGGTAATTGATAATTTTATTGTTCGTATGATTTGATATTTTTTGGTTCAAAATATAGGTTGTTTTACTGTTCCCGATGTAATCATGTTGAATATAGACAGGTAACGTCATATTTTGACCGTAAACCAGTTTTAACAATAAGTAAGCTTAGTTCAGCATTTGGATGACGTCTGGTGGTTAACGGTAAGAATATGGAATGATAGGAAGTGATGATGCTGTGTTATTATCTGAATAACATTTTAAATACATGCTTTCATTATTTTCTCACATTTAAATGCTTTTAGACAGGCAATGTCATACTAAGCAAAGATTTGCCAGTTTGGTTTATTTTTTTTTCTGTGTATTGAGCATGCCCAAACAGACAACATGTCCTCTCATTATTATTTTATTTTGTTCACAAATAAAAGAAAGGCAAAGATGCCACTGATTGTAAAAAAACTTGTTGAGCTTTAAAAAATCCAAAATTAGTACTGAAGATACTACAGGGACTGATATATTTTGAATGAAAATGTTTTTACTAGCTTTTACGGATGTAGAACAGGACGAAGCCTTGGTTGTGGGGGATAAAGGCACATAAGCAATCACCACAAACCCAAGTACTAACACTAAACAAAGTGTTTCTACCCAAACTTCTGAGCATAATTCACTTGAAATGAACTCTGCTCATGTACAAAGAGAGACTGACCGTCAATCCCACTCTGAGTGCGACCATTATTGGTGACAGTTGTCGACTCTAGCTCAGAACTAAGCACTGAAAACATTATACATGTACCATGCCACATAAGTGTCGGTTCGAGAAATCTTACTGATAAGAAAATCTCAGGGTTGTACATGTTGTATGACTGAGTTGATATGTTTGAAAATTGGAATTTTGAAATAATAAATAACATGTACAAACTGTGACTTGGATGGAGAGTTGTCTCATTGGCAATCATACCACATCTTCTTATATCTTCATCCTTAAAATATGTTGGAACACAATGATTTATTTTTTCCCAATTCATACGTTATACGACACATTTTTCCCAATTGCCTACGGCCCAGGCCCCATTTGAAAAAGGGTAGGAAAATCACTGATTTAAAGGAAAGTAACTTAAAACAGGATAAATCAAGGGAAGTAACCCAATAAATACACAAAGTTTTTATTACACAACGGCAGTTAGCCTGAGGTAAAAATCGTTGATTACCAATATGTTTGACACCCAAGCTGACAAGTGAAGCCATATATTTATGCATGTTAATTGATTTACAGGTAAAATATAACTTCAGGTAATGTCAGTTACACCAGATTCCTGAGATGATATGTTGGGCAGAAATTTTTCATTCATTAAAATTTCATACACAGGATTTTTTTCTCTTCAACGGGAGGTCGGGAGGAGACCCCTGAAAACAGGATTATTCACATGTATGTTTCCTGATGAAAACAACTGTTAATAACTATAAAAACAGTTGCAGATAATTATTCCTTTGTTGGTTAATTAACCTCTTTTTTTAAGAGTTGAAAAATTAATTAAGGATAAATCCTGCAAACACACAACATGTACTTAAAACTACTAAAGTTTCCAACATGTCCAAGTGCTGCTTAAGCAAACCAATTATTGGTCATGTTGGTCTTTATAAATATTCTACGGCTGGATGCATTTTATATGTTATATTTAAAAAAAAATAAAATCATCTCAAAATGTTTTTTATCTTAAAAAAATGTGAACTTTTACAAATAAATGATACGAAATAGTAAACATGTATGTTGTCCATGAGTTCGAAATGGTAGATGCATTTGGCCCATAGGGTACGATATGGTAAATGTTGGGTACGAAATGGTAATTTTTGGTACAAAATGGCAGAGATACAAAATGGTCAAGGTACGAAATGACTTGCTATTGCTACCGGCCTACATACTGAAATTTTATGATTTTCAGAGCAAACAAAAATTGCACGCGTTTTAAACACTTCGGGTGGCATGTCATGACATTATTTCTCATTGCTAGAGTGTAGCATATTACATTTTGTTTTACAAAAACTTTCATTCATCGCCAATGCTGAATGACTTTTGATGCCGGCAAGTTCCAACCAGATACCTACTGGATTCAACGACGGTGACAGCTTCTTCAGCAGATTTCCACACAGGCTCTCTTCCATGGATTGGATGAAAAGGCTCTGGAGAATACAGATAAAATGTCCTCTTTGTAAGCTGTTGTGCATTTGCATAGTTCAATGGCAATAACCGCCGAACAGACAGCCCTACTTTCAAGGCCGACATGATTGTTTTGGTCGTTTCTCGGGGTCAAGGATAAGTCAGAATTCCGCAATAAAAATTAAATGAGTTGTCTCACCTTGGAAAAGAAATAAAGGTGGGAAATTTGAAAATCCCTTCCGCGGTTAAAATTTAATTTACTGAAAATACATCAAAGAAATGGGGAAAAGACCTATTTCTATAAAGGATAGCTTGTGTTATTCCGTTCAAAATTATCCAGATTTTTAAAAAAGAGACGATCATTGTGATTTTGGAAAATCCAGAGACGAACATGAATATCGGAGACCATAACGTGAGGGTACCCAAATTGCACCTATTTTGACAGTTTTTTCACCTACGTTTTTTTATGATCAATACAAAAATTTCCATTCTGTGTTTATTTTGTAGCCGTATCCTTCTTTATTATATGGGTACACCAATTTGATTTTTAATCCGTATTGAGTCATAGAAAAATGGGTTTGAATCGACTTCCAAACTATCCATGCTTCCGTAATGAGGAGTTCCCAAATTGCATCCATGCTTAAATTCACATCATTAAAAATCGAATAACATATGTTTTGTTTTATTTTTTCAAATACATGTATTCTGGGACTATTATACTAACGGGACTGGAAACTGATCGATCTGTTGAGATTTCATTGTCCCGATAGCGGATTATTGATTTTTTGTTTTGATTGACAGCTTATCGTGCCACGTGGTTAATTAGCCTTCGGTACATGTAAACAATTGATTTCGGCGAACAAGTCAGCTTATAGAATACTGTTAAAATTGGTGGACTTGAAATTGAAAAAAAAATAATTAAATGCAAAAAAAAAAATAAATAAAAATATATGAATAACAAAACTATTTTAACAAATTAAATATATTTACTTGAAATAAATGTTTTCACACAGGAATAAACTAATGCCGGTTAAAACTGGGACAAGTTCTTGGAAAAAGTAGTTTTGAAAGATAAATACTTTTCTTATTGTTAACGAAAAATTAATAATAAGTAGTCATTATATTAGTGTTGAAAATAAAACAAATAAAGTCGAAATGCCGGCGCTTTACTTGACCGCTAAGAAAACAACGTGTCGCCGAAAGTTAACAGATCATAATTAATCCTAATAAAAACAATAAATGTGCAATAAAAAACAATGTTGGCAATTTCAGTTCATAATTAATCCCTATAACAAAAGTTACCCGTGGTCTAATAAAAACATAGCCACATTGTTTTGAACTTTTCTAAATTTCGTGTTTACACCTAAATTTCAATATGGCAGAAATAGCAGTGAAAGGGCCTACTTTTGTAGTTCTGATTGTGGAACTTATTGAACATATTTTCACGGAGTCATATGCTTATGCCACCTGAAGACCATTACTTAGCAAAAAACACCCCGATTTTAATACAAATATTGCACATATAAATAGGAGTAAGCAATTTTATAGGAACAGTATAATTTATTTGAGCCCTGCATGTGGTTTCCGTTTGTAATGAGAATGAGATTTATATTCCACTTTTCACTTTAAAAAGTGACAATGAAAAATAGGCCAATCCAACCTATAACCTATAAATATGATTTTACAACAAACCGAACTCGCGTATCTCTTTTCAATCAATAGTTTTAAGAAATTTTATGAATCATACTTGTTTTCCCTGCGTCCCGACGCTATTATCATCCTGAAAAAATTCAACCTTTAGATGTCGTTTTTTACACTTAAGCCGGGATTTGGTGATTAATAACAACTGTCAAAGATCGAGATATCTTTTATCATTAAAGTAATCGTGTTTACATTAAGGATTATCATTTCGAATAACTATTAAAAATAAAAACAAATTACAAAGATTATACGATCAAGACACGCTGTCACTGTCAAAACAATATGGCGTATCGATAAATCTCGCGCAGGTAAAGTCTCGTTCTAACGACCGTGATGTTGAGTATGATTACACTGATTGGTGTAACAGTTTCCAGTCCCGTTATTTAATAGTCCCAGATGTATTTAAAGCAGTTTGACACTGAGACTACGTTATAGTAGTCTCAGTTTGACATTAGTACATGCTCACTATTCATTTTTTAAGAAATGGATGCTTGTAACATATATTTTTTTGTTCATTTTTAAAAGATGACTTTTGGAGAACGTCGTCGCATGGCGGCGTTTTCGTATATTTTTCTTTTCCAGTGAAAGCTTCATCTGTTGATTTATACCGTGAACGTTTAGTGTATATTGAATATATTTACCTATTTTGTAAGACGTGTATAATGTCAAATAATCAAAATAAAAATTGTTTAGTCTCAAAGAAAACTTTTAAGATTTTCTCAGCTGTTTATGTTGAATAGGTGCAATTTGGGTACTCGGTGCAATTGGGTGCAATTTGGGTACTCGGTGTAATTTGGGTACCGTGACGTTATATACACATGTATATATATATATATATATATATATATATATATATATATATATATATATATGTCTCTGCGGAGACCGATATAAAAAAAATGTATTATATGTCTCTGGGAATATGAATATATATGTCTCTGGAAAAACTACACCACAGACCCGAGTTATCTCTGTTTATTTTTATTTGAAAACAAAATGTAATCGATATAATGTTATTATGTGCTTCTAACCTGCTTACAACATAAACTTACCTTACTCTTTGACATTGAAGTACCGCACCGAATATGCAAAACTAAAGTAAGTAATTACATAGCTTCTTTTAACTTTCTCTGAATTTATCTTTAAGTGATTTTTTAACAACTGTAACATTTGAGTAAAAGCTTTCATTTTCTCAATAAATATTTGAAAATGGATCTACATTCTTAAGAAGGATCTACTTTAAAACACGAACGTTCGATTTAATATTCCATACGTGTTCACAAATTTCTAATAACTGGATCAAAAAGGGGATGCAATGCACTGGGTCAATTACTGCCAAAGATCCATGTATATAAATGCGTTTGTTTAGGTAAAATCACATATTTTAAATCGATCTCTAGCATTAATTTACATATAATAAATAATAGTTACAAATATCAAAAGTAAAACAAAAGGTTTTCTTTCAGAAAGCGGTAACGAGGAGCTTGATTACATGATCTTTGTAAAAACATTTATAAATTGCGCTTTCACAATTGCTTATTGGTATTACTAAAACTAGTTATATTTCGTCTTGAATATGCATGTAAAAGGCACTGACATAAAAACATGTGATGCTTTGTTATGTATATCTCTCGAAAGTAAAAGACTGCAAGTAACAGTTTCAAAGTCTGTCAAATCAGATATATAGATAAGCTTTTTTGTTAAAGCCCATTTCCAAGTAACTAAATTTGGTAGGAAGAATTGGTTGAATGTTTACGATATACTATATAAATGTTATAAATCAAACTATCAAGATTGTCGGCAGAACTGAACGGTTCTGCGTGATTTTCAGTATCCTATATATATAATATATCATTTTCCTTTAATTCAGTAAATAGAATGATATTAAAGCTATTAAGATACTTCCCTAAACTAAATGAATTTAGAATAAAATATAGGAGACGCACATTAATTTCAAGAATACTTATTTTTGTGAGGTTCCAGAACTTAAAACAATTATAAGTACAGACTACACGAAGATGATCTATTGTTTCGGATAATGCCAAACTAGGACATGCTTGAATTATCATCCGAATTTTGTGACTATCTGGTTTCTCAGTCACATGAATAAGTTAGACAAGATCCTATATACGAGAACTAACATTCTGCTGACGGGTCCCTTATTTGAGACAGGCAGATCAAGAGTGACGAGGTTAAACAAGAAATTTTGTCTCTTTTAAGGTAGATCGTGTGTCTTCCGCCATCTTGAATTGTAAAATAGTTCAAAGATATATACATAGAAGTGTTATTCAATTTCAATACATATAAGTAAAAGTAACATAAGCTCTGTTATGTATGTAGAGCTTGTAATAGACAAACCGTGTAAAGCATATTTTGGTAATTTTTATAATGAGATCCGTCGAAGTTCTAATTATAAGTTTGTACTGACGAGTTTTGTAAAAGCAATCAAAATTCTGAATACGTAATTGATTCAACAAATCACACATTCTTTGCTCTCTATATAATGCATTAAATATAAATTAACTGTTTATAAAACTTTGATTTTATCGAAATACTAAGGATTTTCTACCCTGGAATTGATAATCTTAGCTGTATTTGACAAAACCTTTTGGAATTTTGAGTCTTTAATGCTCTTCAACTTCGAACTTTATTTGACTTTTTAACTTTTTTTATTCGAGCGTCACTTATTAGTCTTTTGTAGACGAAACGCGTGTCTGGCGTATAAAATTTTAACCCTGATATCTATGATGAGTTTATTTACAACCACTAGGTCGATGCCACTGCAGATGGAGATTTCTCCCCGAGGGTATCACTAGACCAGTAGTCAACACTTCTGTGTTGACATTAATTATCATTGATATGGTCAGAAATATAAATTAACGTAGATTTTTTTCGAAATACTTAGGATTTTCTACTCTAGGAATAGCTAAGTTTAGCTGTTTTTGACAAAACCTTTCGGAATTTTGGGTCCTTAATGCTCTTCAACTTCGAACTTTATTTGGCTTTTTAACTTTTTTGATTCGGGCGTCACTTATGAGTCTTTTGTAAACGAAACGCGCGTCTGGCGTATAAAATTTTAATCCTGATATATATGATGAGTTTATTAACACTCTCCTTAGTCTATATGTACCCCCTTATAACTCGTCGTATAGGAATTCATTACACTTCCCTTAGCTTGTGTTATCCCCTTATTACTCGTCTTAACTTGAAATAAAGGATTCAACAGATACAGCTTAGCCTGTTCCATATCTTGACTTATATCTAGAAATTGACAACGACGATCAGTTGAGAACAAAACTTTACTACAAGAAGGATGCGATTTCAGCTTCCCAATTGAAAACTTTGCATTTATATGTAGCAACATTCCAGCAGCGCCTGCATATGGAGTATATATTCCAAGTTGATACGATATTTCAGAGCATGCATTTCCTATCATGATTTGCTTGAAAGAGGTTTACTGATTACAAGGATGCTATAGCATCATAAGTTTCAAGTGGTGAAGTTGAAATCATCCCTTCGTAAATATTACGGACGCCATCACGAGTTGATGGACCGTTATGGAATATCTGTTGCTCCTCAACTTCGTACTTAATTAGACTTTTTTTTAACTTTTTTTAATCGAGAGTCATTGATAAGTCTTATATGGACTAAATTCGCGTTTGGGGTACAAAAATCCATGATGAGTTTATTGTACTTATATGAGCAAAACGACTCGTGCTACACGTTGAAAAGGATCTGCTTACATGCATTTCCGGAGCACCTGCGATCACCCACGGGTTTTAATAGGTTGCGTGTTGCTCAGTATTTAGTTTTCTATGTTGTGTTTGTGTTCTGTTTTTGAATTTCTCTTCGGTATCTTTCGCCTCTCTATTAGCTCAAGGTCACCCCCTTATTATTCGTCGTATTGGAATTAATCACACGTTCTTTAGCTTTTATTTACCCCCTTAATTATCTTCGTATAGTAATCCTTTAAAGGTTCCCAATTTCTTACTCATGTTTGTTCCGATGTTTCGGTTTGCTCGTGTCTATTTTTTTTTAATCTTTTCATCTGAAACCAAAAAGGGATGTTGGATCACAGGTATGGAGTCTACTTCAAGATTCACGAGAACCCCTCCCCCTTTTTGTCGTTGAGTCTTTAGTTTTGTTTTGTAGACTATTTTTTGCAATGGAGTTGTCAGTTTTTCATCGATGTTTGACCATGAATATTTTTTTGGTATCTTCCACCTCTCTTTGATAGCGAAATCAAATTCATTTTCGTACCGAACAACAATAAATTCAAGATGGAATAAACCTATCATACGAATACAATTATAAAAATTGATACTGATCCGTTTAATTTCAGAAAATTAAAAAAACAAAACAACTTCCAATAGCTTTTGGGATTATGACATGAAGATGCAACAATACAACATGGAACAGAAGAGTCTGCAACGGCATCTGGTAGACATAGATGTTTCTGTTTGTAAGATTTTCACAAATATGATTGATTGATTGATTGATTGATTGATTGATTGATTCTCTTTATTTCCTCCATTATACTGAAGATTTACATTTTTAAACAAAAGTATATTAATTACAAGAAATGAACAACATATAAATACAAACTACAATTAAAGCACACACAAAAAAAAAACACATTTTACATATATATGTATATATCTACATGCTACATTTGTTTGATGCATATATTTTAGTGTCCAAAATTAAACCTATGCTCAGATAATTCGCCTTTAAATTTTCCGTACAGATGAAATATATGATCTGCCAAGCAGCACATCATGTTTCTCCAGTTGTCAGAGTTCACAGATTGCATAAAATCTGTAATGACACCAAGTAAAGCTACGATTATATCGCTATCATCTTGCTGAGAAAAGCGCACAGATTCCTGGACTGGTAAAACATCACCAATTCCGTAAAACATGTTATTTCTTACATTCAAAAGTTTTTTCACAGTATAAAATTAAGTGTTGAACGACATCTGTGGAATAACATCCCCATAAAGAGCACTGGCCATCCTTTATTGCTATTGAGTTCAGTTTTACCATGACTAATAATTTATAGTTCAAATGCGGATAGACAACGGCAAGACGTAAAAGTCTGTGAATAGATAATCTGTTTAGAATTTCATAGTAACGACAAAGTTCTGGTCGACTCTGTATAGATGATTTCAAAACATTTTCTTCTCGGATTTCAATTGATTGATTCACAATTTTGGACCATAGTTTTTTATCCGGGATATACAAATCATCCATGTAACTCTCAAGAAAGGAATGCATGTCATATTTAATCAGAGTTTTTATTAAGTCATATGTTATTGAACGTTTATCGGATTCGCCAAGCAACAGTTGACTGAGACGTACAGTAAATAATTGTTTATGAGTTATATTGGAATTAGCTCTGAACAACCGTTCGAGGAACAATAATTTGAATTTATCGATGAGTCCTTGTATAGACCATAGTCCGACAGTACTTGTACAAGAATCAGTTGGCGACCGTTTATCTAGACCTAATACAAATCGTACAAAGTATCGTTGTGTTTGCTCTAACATTCTAGTTTCAGCAAATGTTAACTGTCCCCAAAGCTCACACGAGTAAAGTGCAGTTGGTAACACAATACGTTTCCAAATAGTATTTGTAATTGAGTTCATGCCATTCCGATTAAGTCCTATACTGTATAGAGAATGTAGATTTATTTTCATCTTTTTGCACGCCTTTTCAGTACGATCGTA
The DNA here is from genome assembly GCA_017311375.1 of Mytilus coruscus. Taxonomy (NCBI): domain Eukaryota; kingdom Metazoa; phylum Mollusca; class Bivalvia; order Mytilida; family Mytilidae; genus Mytilus; species Mytilus coruscus. Next base: position 37,867,350 of record CM029607.1, on the reverse strand, counting down.
TGATTTCATACTGCTATCAATCAAAGTTCCAGCATAAATAATACTTTGCTTCACAGGGACCTTTGTTTCACCCAGACAAAATTCACACTTTGACTCATTATGTTTTATAGTAGATTTTGATGGTTTGAAAAGAAGGTGACTGCTCTTAGTTGCGTTGTATTTCAACCGCCATGTATATGCATATTTATTAACAACATTCAACATTTGTTGTAAACCAGATTTTGTGCCACTTAGTAAAGTGGTGTCGTCCGCTAGTAAAATTGTAGGTATATATATGTGTCCAATCATTAACCCACAGTGTGTTTCTAATAGTTGAGTTATTAAATCGTTGATAAATAACGCAAATAGCCAAGCTGACATAACTCGACCTTGACCTACACCTTGTTTTATTTGAAACCCCTGACTATTTAAACGGTTGTATTGTACATGTGCAGTTGCTGTCTTATATGACATATGTATTATTTTCCACATTTTACCGGTAATTCCAGCATTCCACAATTTAAACAAAAGTCCGTCTTGCCATATACGATCAAAGGCCTTTTCGTTATCTAAGAATATTGAAAACACATAGGTGTAACGTTCGATATAGTACCTAATTGACTCTTTTAATTTCCTTTACGAAACCAAATTGTAAGCCATGAGATACAACATTGTTTAAATTTTCCAAAAGCTTTTGAATACGAGATAAAAATATATTTTCTAAAAGTTTTCCTAAAACTGATGTTAATGTCACAGCTCTGTAACTGTTGGGTTTAGTTTTATCTTTGTTACTGCCTTTGTACAGTGGAATAATAATAATACCATGCCGAAAAGAAACAGGTAGATATTCAGTTTTCAAGATCATACTAAAAAGTTTACACAAACATTAATCACTTGATCACCGCCATATAGTATATGTTCGTTAGTAATACGATCCGGACCCGGTGCTTTCCCACACTTTAAAGTATTAATTTGTTCACGAATGTCTTCTAAAGTAACTTGTTTTTCAAGATCTGGAATAGATGCTTTATCAATATTTTCAAAGTAAGTTTGCACTTTCGACGAAATTTCATGGAAAAAAGTTTCATTAAAACATTCAGTTGGTTGCTCAGAGTATAGATCGCGGAAATATTCACCCCATAATTCACATATACTACTATCGTTTGTAGCTTCAGTACCATTGTATGACAACTTTGTAGTTGATGGACCACTTTTTCGCATACCGCGTACATGTTGATAAAATTCACCAATATCCATTTCAGCAGCAAGTTTTATATCCTCGAATTTTTCCTCCTGCCAAAGTTTTTCAGCGATTCGTTTTCGCTTACGAAATTCTCGTTTTTTATTTTCATATTCAACATAGCTGAGATCAGTTTTTTCTCTTGTTTTATTGTTGTTTATCCATTTACGTCTTGTATTTCTTTGCTCGAAATGACTGTTATTAAGGTTTTGATTTTTCCAATAAGGTTTTAAATATGGTCGGAATGTTCCAACTGGAATACAAGAATGTAGAGCGTTTATTAGTAGAGAGGAGAATCTCTCAACGTCACCTTTTGATAAATTATCAGAGTTTGTCTCAAAGTTTAAAAGTTTGTCGATTTCGGTTTGATACATCTCAAGTTCAAAATCATCTGCTTTTGGCCATTTCAATGTCTTCTTATTTATGTTGTATGCGTTTGACGTCCTACTTAGCAGATCAATATTTATCTGTACAAAGACTGGATAATGATTAGAAACTTCATATGGACAATTTTATTTAATCTCTAAGGTAAAAATATCATTTGACAAATATTCAGGTACACAAATATAATCTAATAATGGTCTTTTGGTAAAATCTTTACTTCTAAAAGTATATTTAGGACCAACTCTGCCCTGTAGTATTGGTGCAGGACATAAATTTCTATCATTCAAAAAAATTGTAAAACAAGTTAATTTACTACTTGTAGAATTACTGGTTAAGTCAATATTACAGTCACCTCCTACAAAAGTAGTACAATCTTCAGAATACATGTCATAGCATGTACATAACTCATCAATATAATTCATATAAACCTCCGAAGAAAAATTTGTGCAGGGTAAAAGTACACATATTAAGCAAATGTCATAATATTTATCTGAACAAAGTTTTACTCCACACATTCTATCATTTGTAATATTAAGATTTTGTATTTTGAAATTTAATGATTTGCGTAGTAAAATAGCCGTTCCACCAGAACCTTTAATTGTATTAGTACAGTTTATACCAATACTGTATATCAAATGGAAATTATCTGCAAAAGTGCTCAAAAATGAAATATTGTTTTCGTTTAACCAATGTTCTGTTAATAGACAAACATCTGATTCATTTAAAACAGACTGAAAGTATGAGGTACCATACATTGCACCTCTCATATTCCATGTCGAAACCCGCAACATATGAGTAATTACAAAAAGTATAAATAATAGTTTAATTAGTTCCATTGTGAGTCTGTTTGGTTGTTGTTTGTATTTGAGTTGTAGGGGACGTAATCCCTCCAGTATATTCCCTTTGGCCAGAACAGATTGTCCGTTTCAATTTTATTTAAAAAGTCATCTTCATTTATATTCACTCGCATTATATAAGTGGATTTACCTCTACTTTCTCGCTTTTTCAAAAGTTTTGTGAACGTAATATGTACATCTTTCTGTTCCGCATACGTTCTCACGGCACTACTTACTAGTTCGTATGGTTTGTCGGCAATAACATTATACAAAATAATTCGTTTGGTTCGTTTTCTAACAACACCTCGAAATATAGTTGTATCATTGTCAGTTACTTTTGTCTCTGTTGGTCGCACCATTTCATCATATTGGAGGTCATTTGTTAGTGTAGAGTAATCAACGTAATTTTTAGACTCAGTGTAAATTCTGTTGTCGTCTTCGTAATTATCACAATCATTTGATTTACTTTCATGAAGGACGATGTTATTTTCACTTGTTATCGGTTGCTTGCTGATATACATTATGTCTGTCGTTGCGTCATTTTTCGTTGATTTTTTTTCTGTTGCATTTTGTTTCTTAAGTTTATTGTCTATCACGTCCAGTCGGCTTATTATTTCGTCGTTTAGCTGCCTTTGTTTTTCGTTGTCATTAATGTTGTCGTCTTTGTCTTTTATCTGTTGTGCTTGTAATTTTACGTCAGCTTCTGTCCCGACTCTCGTGGATTTGGCTTTGTAAGTTTATTATCAATATGTCTTTTTCGTATAACTTGTTTTTCAGCATTTTTGTTTCATTTTCAAAGTTTTTGTTGAGTTTGTCAATTTTGTCATTCATATGTTTCATATTATCATTAATCATCTGTTTTATTTTCATTAACATTGAAAGCACAATAGTATTTTCATTGTTTGTACTGTTTGTTTTGTTTGATAATTTGTCAAGGATATCGGACATTTTCGAATCCGTTTCATCGGATATTGTAGCTGTTCTTTTGCTCTTTGAATTTTGTATCACTATATATTTGCTCTCGATTCCGTATTAAATCAAATAAAGAATTTCTAATAGGACGAAGATCGTCTGTGTCTGTATGTTTCAGGAGGTCTTGTTTAAATGTTTTTCTATCAAGTTGTCCAAAGCTGGATTTTATTAAATTAAACATGTCTTTGGTCATTAAATTGGCTATCGGTAATACCATTTTGTGTATTGTCAATCATATCATTAGACAAATCGATTTCATTATGTTCCGTTATAAACGAATCATTTTTATCCATGTCACTCATGTTGTATACACTGTCTACTTGATTTCTACTCACTTTGTAGATAGGTTAAAATGTTATCATTTTACAAAACACTCTTACGTTGTGTTTTATAACTAAATGTTCATATTTCTACAAGTATTACTTCTTAATCTATAATCTCAGAAAGTTTGAAGTCATACAGGATTTAGTTTTCACGATATTTGAGAATAACTTACGGAGACTTTTTCAACAACATCTTCTATCAAGGGACGTAATCCTTCCTCTTATCTTATCCCCTTAATTATTACTCGTCTTAACTTGAAATAAAGGATTCAACAAATACAGCTTAGCCTGTTCCATATCTTGACTTATATCTAGAAATTGACCACGACGATCAGTTGAGAACAAAACTTTACCACAAGAAGGATGCAATTTCAGCTTCCCATTTGAAAACTTTGCATTTTTATGTAGCAACATTCCAGCAGCGCCTGCATATGGAGTATATATTCCAAGTTGATACGATATTTCAGAGCATGCATTTCCTATCATGATTTGCTTGAAAGAGGTTTGCTGCTTACAAGGATGCTATAGCATCATAAGTTTCAAGTGGTGAAGTTGAAGTCATCCCTTCGTAAATATTACGGTTGCAATCACGAGTTGATGGACCGTTATGGAATATCTGTTGCTCCTCAACTTCGTACTTAATTAGACTTTTTTTTAACTTTTTTTATTCGAGAGTCATTGATAAGCCTTATATGGACTAAATTCGCGTTTGGGGTACAAAAATCCATGATGAGTTTATTGTACTTATATGAGCAAAACGACTCGTGCTACACGCTGAAAAGGATCTGCTTACATTTCCGGAGCACCTGCGATCACCCCCGGGTTTTAAAAGGTTGTGTGTTGCTCAGTATTTAGTTTTCTATGTTGTGTTTGTGTTCTGTTTTTGAATTTCTCTTCGGTATCTTTCGCCTCTCTTTTAGCTCAAGTTCACCCCCTTATTATTCGTCGTATTGGAATTAATCACACGTTCTTTAGCTTTTATTTACCCCCTTAATTATCTTCGTATAGTAATCCTTTAAAGGTTCCCAATTTCTTACTCACGTTTGTTCCGATGTTTCGGTTTGCTCGTGTCTATTTTTTTTTAATATTTTCATCTGAAACCAAAAAGGGATGTTAGATCACAGGTAAGAAGTCTCTTCCAAGATTCACGAGAACCTGGTATCTTCCACCTCTTTGATAGCGAAATCAAATTCGTTTTTGTACCGAATAACAACAAATTCAAGATGGAATAACACTATCATACGAATACAATTACAAAAAAATTGATACTGATCCGTTTAATTTCAGAAAATAAAAAAAAAAAACAACTCTCAATAGGTTTTGGGATTATGACATGAAGATGCAACAATACAACATGGAACAGTAGAATCTGCAACGGCATCTGGTAGACATAGATGTTTCTGTTTGTAAGATTTTCACAAATATGTAAACCAACAATATATATAACAATACCTATCCTGATTCATGTGCATAAACTATAATCTTAAACATTGCCCAGAAATTGCACAACATGATTTAAATTATCAAATTAAGTCTGATTATCTTTGCAAAAAATGGTGATGTTTTGTCCTCAATGCTCTTCAACTTCGTACCTTATTTGGGTGTTTACTTTTTTTTATTCTGGCTTAAATGATGAATCGTTTGTAGATGAAAATATAGATCTTGTGTCCACGTTTCGCTACAACGAGCTGACAACACTCCATTTTACTTTCTGTTGTAAAGATTTTTCTTGATCGTCTGAATTTATCTTAATGATGCATGGTCACAAAATCTGTATTATAATCAGATTGGCGGGCATATTTGCTTCATAAAGTTTTATTTCAGAGTGTACTAATAGGTTTAAAGAGTAAATAATATCTCAGTCTATTTCTTAGTAAGACACTTGAACACTTTCATTTGTATTTTGAGGTTTATTAAAAATGGCATTATAGGAAGATTAAAGATACAGATATGGAAATAATTAATCAGTTATATTGCTTATTGAAGACACTAGTCCAACACTTTACTTTGCAAACCAAAGTATGGCATAGCTAGTTCCACTGATTGCAGCGCTCCATTTGTCCAGTATGAAAAAGAACGAGAATTAAAAGCATTAGTCACGACAAATACGTCATCATCTTTTGACGGTTTGGTCATTTGTTTTTCAACTTCAGGCCATATATATCCTGGCATCCATATTTGCCATGCTCCACCATATGGATAAGCATGCCAAAGACTAACAACTCCATTTATTGGCTGCGGTATAGCGTTTAGAGGAAGTTGATAGATGTAACTAAGGTATTTATTTGTAATATTAAGCATTTCCTTCCCAATTGAGAACGCGATGTCACCATCAGTTACATCACCGTTTTCCCTTTCAACTAATTCCTTCCAATAGGATATATAGGGTACTACGTCTGTGTACATTGGCTGTAGTACTGAATTTAATGGATTAAGTTTTGATGTTCCAAAATCGTATGTTTGCTTTAATGGAGTGTTTGATATAACATAATCGGAGTAAAACGGGGATGTTCTCCACCATGGCAAGTTGTAAGAGAGATAATATTTTCCTGCACTAATGTCTCTTACCGCTTTGGTTAAATATTCCCTTATATGAGATTGAAACAAACCCTGCCATTCAAGCCTTTCAAGTGATAATCTATTAACCGCAAGGATTACCTTCTTTGCGCACTTCTTTATGCAGGGACTATCCTAAAAATTAACCAAAAAAAAATATTAATGCTTTGGGCTTACTTTTAGTAAATACAAGTTATCTTTGATACGGTATTATTCATTATTGTATTAGTTGTACTTGTGTTAATTATTATCTTTCATGTCTGTATTTTAGAGGTTATTGATTCTTCTTTACCGGAAAAGATGGGTTGCCAAAAAAAAAACCCACTTTTTGGCATCTACTTTTGAGACTTTATTTCTATAAACATGATTATTATTATTATTATTATTAATGTTATTATTATTGAAAAATATTGGATTAACATGCATTTGTTTAAAAATAATTACCGAAATAATGCGTGTCCTTCCATTTCTGGTAATCGTGGGTTCAATATACAAATTATAAATGCCACTTTTCGATTTCCGGATTGCTTTCAGATGGTGATTTAGCTTTAGTTGATGCCTAGTGGGTAACAACATAAAATAGATATTTACGGATTAACATTATTATAGGTGAGATAATATATATGATATAATCATATCCTAAAGGACACAGGTACGTAAATGGGCGATATCTCGGAATTTTTTCCTATTTCTTATTATATTGCAAGCTACTAGAGCATGAGTACCTGCATATATAATGTAGGTATTATTTTTGTATATCTTTGAAGACAGAGCAAATGGAAAGAAGTGCAGTTGTAAAGGATGCAAGAAAATTTTCAAAAATATTAATCAATTTTAATTCAAATTGATTTTCAGGGCCGTAACTAGACATCGGAAACAGACGAGGCAGGGGTCTGGGGGCACAGATGCTTGTCTCTGAAAATTTTTTCCTATATACCATAGTGTTATATAAAGGGAACGACCATTTAACTTCAAAGGAAGGGGTTATGGTTTTTTCCTAAAAAAATATTCTGATCCCCAATTTGATGAAAAAAAATATTGTGGTCAAGCAGATGACAAAAAAAAAATATTCTGAATCCAGATTTTCCCCATTCCTTATAGTGTTAAATTTTGAAAAAAATAATTTGATTGACAGCATCGAAAAAATAAAAAAACATTTCTGACTCAGACAAAAACCATACCCCCCCCCCCTTTTTTTTTAAGTTAAATGGTTGCTCCCTAAAGACCAAAAAGTGGAACCTAGTCACTGTCTGTGAATGCTATTTCCACTAAGATACCATCGTTTTAGAACAGCTTCTGCGTTCACTTGCCCAACATTGTCCGTACGATGGACGTGAAGCATGGCTAAACCACATAATCTGTCTCCGGTCATTGTTGACCTGCACCATGTCTTTAAATGTCAAAGGGCGGAAAAAAGCAAGAACCGACCGGGAACTAAAATCTCTGACGGTCGAACTTGTTCAAGAGACTTTTTCGCGGGAAATAAATAGTTGCAGAACCAAATGCCGGTTCACTGGCGACGGTAATCAGGCAGAGAGTTCGATACTTTATACGTAGTTGAAATAAAAGTACAGAAGCTGCATGTCAATTGAACATTAATTACTATTCGAAGTATTCACTACTTAATTCTTGATATGGAAATTCAATGATGTTTTCTACCCCTTCATGCCTAGCTTTCTCCGTTTTCTTTTTTATTTCTTATTATAATTTTTTGTTTGCCAGAAAATCAGACGAGGCAATTGCCTCGTCTGCCTCACCGGTAGTTACGGCCCTGATTTTCCTCTCAAACCTCTTCTACGAATTACATTTAAAACATATATGTTATTATCACTGAAATTCTAGTTTTATCGAGGATTTCCGTTGAATTAAAATATCATTGCTATGTTCATTTTCTGTAAATTTCTTGTTTATAAAATGTTGAATTATTCCAATCACTTATGTTTTCCTACACACAAGCATAGATTGCCCTAGTATGTGGCAAAAAAAAATTCTAAGTTTTCTGTTTTAATGCTCTTCAACTTCGTATTTGATAATGCCTTCTAACTGATTAAACTTGAGCATCACTGGTGATTTTTATGTAGAAGAAACGCGTGTCTAATGTACAAATTATAAGATACCAAGTATCTTTGATGAGTTTTTTTTTTTTTTTTATAGAATTTTGATACGGTTTACCGAATTCGTTTTTTCTGTATTTAAATGTATCTGAAATATCTTAAAAGATTTTAAAATAAGATTTTTTTCGCATAAGGCAGTCAGGAAGTCACGCTTACTTTTGCCATAATGCACTTTTTTCAGGTTGCGCAAAAAATTCAACAACGTATACCTAAAACACCTATTTGGTGCCCCTATCAATTTTATTCCAATTAAATGTAGATTTCATTTGCAATAAATATCTTATTTAGAGAAAATTTAGAGGCCAGGATTTCGAGAAATAATAAATCAAAGTCAAAATTGCTGAATCTTTTTCCCAAAGTAATGATATTTAATTTGCTATATCTCTTGAAGTTTAACAGTTACATAAAATAATATTATTTTTTCAATATTCATATGTAGTTTATCATGCTGTAGGTGAATGCAAAATGTCCTACAAATCCGTTATATCGCCCATTCACGAGATATTTATTAAAATGTTTTTTTTTTAATAATTTTCTTTTTCAATGTTTTTACTATCTTTAATTTTCTGAATGCAGATTAAAGCTATGATAGTTATTATAGAATAACTACTCTCTATGTGTGAAATAATGTGCCCAGAGGCAGGACACCTTGCTTGATAGTAAGTTGACCTAATGCCTAACAAAAGTCATAATTATGCTTCTCTACTTTAATCGTAAGTTTCGTAAGTTTCCAAAATTATAATAATAATCCCCGAAATGCATTCATTTAGTCAGTTTTTGTTATTCTGAACACCTGTTCTTAGTGATAGTAAGCAACATTTTTGGGGTAAATTGATTGCGATAAAATTGGGAGGAAAATCATAAGCCCAAACATATCAAACGAATGGAAAACAACTGTCATATTCCTGACTTGGTACAGACATTTCCGTATGCACAAAAATTGTGGATTTAACCTGGTTTTATAGCTATCTAAACCTCTCACTTGTATGAAAATCTTAGTGTTAAAGCTCTTAAGGCTTTTAGCTTCTTTTTTTTTTTTTTTTTATCTAAAGAGACTTTATCAGCGTTTATCATTCTGTGTCCTGTTTTACACATGGATAAGCTCTGTTATAGTCGGTCTTCATGGTAGTACTATTGTTTAAGTTTTTAAAATTGTGTATAATCCATCACTTTTTTTTTGTTATATTGCATTAATTACAATATATCGTTTCTTTATATAACTGTATTGTAAGATCTTTAAATATCACTACAAAAGTCAAAAGTCTGAAAAGACCAGTTTTGTCTGAATTTGCATAAATTTTACTCGACATTCTTAATTTGTCTAAATAATTTTAAAAATTCTTGACATAGTATGAATTTGTCTAAGAAGGTTCTTGATTTTTCTTGACAAGTGTCTTGACAGTATGAACATTGTCTTAAAATTTCTCGACACTTCCTGTATCATCTGATAAGAGTCTGGATTAGTCTCGACCAATTCTTGACTGTCTTAAATTTGTCTCGATCTGTCTTGACATATTCTTGACATTCTTAATAATGTCTGAATATTTCTCGACATATTCTTGACATTCTAAATAATGTCTGAATATGTCTCGACACATTCTTGACAGTCTTAAATATGTCTTGACACTATCTCAACAGTATAAATTTGGCCTGAATGTAAACAGACTTATTCTGCACTGTTTATGACATTCTATTGCTTTTAATTTACTCCTTTTTATTATGGCTAAACTAAACTTTGAAGAATCAAGGATCAATTTGGTATAGTAAGATACCCTTTTGGTGCAACAAAGTTGGAATACCCTGAATAATTCCCCATGTAGTTTAATTTTGATTTATTTTAATTAAACATTTAATTAATTGTTTTCACTTGGAATATAAGTCAAAGTTACTAACAAACAGCATTTAGATTTTTGCTGTTCGCAAAACTGCCAGTCAAATATCAGGGGCGGATCCAGCCATTTTTAAAAAAGGGGGGGGTCCCAACCCAGGATGAAGGGGGGTTCCAACTATATGTCCCCATTCAAATGCATTGATCGTCAAGAAAAAAGGGGGGTTCCGACCCCCGGAACCCCCCTCTGGATCCGCCACTGAATTTGCTTTACTAAAATAGGTGTCTTATAGGCAGTTTTAAAATGTGACCATATGTCTCTTTTGGACCCTACAATTCATCTTTTGGGTTTATGTGGATAAAAAGAGGGGGCTTTCGTTTAGGTCAAAGAATTTGTTCCCATCTTGATTCAAAACCTTTTCATTTTTAGAACAACCCAAAACATTTTTATTCAAATTTTAGAGTTGAATTTTATAATTTTTATCAAAATAAATATTTGTGATAACTCCTTCCTGAAAAGAAATTGTGCATGTCTGTTTGAGATCCATTTCATAAGACGAATGATTTCTATAGAAATCATTGATTGTACCCATTATAAATTTATTTTTTTATTATTCCTGGAGTAGATAATAATTTTCTTTTAATATTTGGGAATTATTCAATTTGTTTTATGTTAAAATAATTAACTTCATAATTTTGATGAAAAAATCCATTTTAATTCAATTTTTTTCATCAACATGATGATTTTCATTTTCATCTATCAACAAACTTTTAAATTGTAGTGGCATGTTCGGTCAACTGATAAGTTGTATGGCTGATTACAGGTAAAGCAGTAATTTCTATTTGACAGTTGCGTGTACTCTTGGGTGTGGAATACCTTAATTTTATGGGAACATCCTGTCCATGTGTAATACTTAATATATATATTCCAACAGATGACATTACACAAATTTTTCTTCTGTTAAATGAATGATTTGTATATCATCATAATTTGCTATTGATATAAACCACATTTTGGTATAATAATTATTTACCATATCAACATTGAATATTATGAATGTAGAATGAAATATGTCTACAGTATGATTGGTTTTAATCATTTAATTTATAAGATTTAGGAATCAAAATTTGTAATTATTTAAAACCCACATTCAAATTGTTTTATATCAACACACCCTCATTTGAATTATTTTATACTTTAGATTTCATAGCCATATTTGCATTTGTAAAATATTTATATACCCAAATTTTCAATTATTTTACATGCCCAACTTTTATTTTTGTTGTAAGAAGTGTAACTTGGAACAACAGTATATCATATAAAGAGAAATAAAGATTAAAGTTATATCATGAATATTGGTCATGATTTGTAAAACTCAGAACTGTCAAGTAAATTTAAGACACTATTCAAAATGTTCAGAATGTGTCAAGCCATACTGAGAAAAAATAAGAATGTCGAGAATATGTCCAGAAATATCAAGACAGTATTCAAATGTCAAGAATTTGTCAAGAAATTTTAAGACCATATTCAGAATGTCATGAATATGTCGAGTAAATTTCATAAAAATTTAATATAAATGAGAATTTGTCAAGATAAATTAAGACACGAGTCATACTTTTGGAGAATGTCGAGTAAAAGTTCATGCAAATCAAGACAAAAACTGGTCTTTTCAGACTTTTAGACTTTTGTAGTGTATTGTCCTCATTGCTGGAAAACAGTATTTTATTATATTTAATAAATGCTGCTATCGTGTCTTTACATTTTCAGTTTTCCAACTAATTTATTTGAGTTCAGAATATCGTCCCTTAGACTGTTCGTGCTAGTTTAAAGCTGTATTTATCAGTTTTGTCATAATACTAAAGGCATACGTTTTTTTTTTTTTTTTCATTGGGATTGTTCACATTGGGTTACCGAGTACCTTTTTGACGTACGACGATTTGCAGGTCTTTTTGTGATCGTTACTTGTATTGTTTGAATAAGGTTTAGATTTCCAAATATCGTGGCTTGGAACATCACTGAAAAGACATTTAATGTCCAACTGCGCATCTGGTACAGTTCAATTGGTACCGTTTATATTAATATTTCTACAACTGAGTCGATACCTTTCCTGGTGGACTGTTAGTCCCCAGGATATCACCAGCCCTGTGGCCAGTCTGAATGTACGTATGTACAGGCATGGAAATACGGATATGGTGTTATTAAAGTTTGCTGTTATAAAGTTTTGGAACTTATTTTAAATCAAGTTATATATCTCCCTCATGCAAAGCTCTGATTCCTTACCAGGCTTTGGGTTTTATTAGCTCTTTATTGTTTTGGATTTTCTAAAGTTTTGGCCTCCCTAACAGCTAACAGGGTATATATCTGCATAAATATCTACAATACACAATAGTGAAAAACCAAGTTTGATCTTATTAAGCTTGAATTGACAGAACAAACCTTCGACTTTCACGCAAAAACCTTTCAAGGAACGTAGTTGGTATTGACTGAAATCCTTTTGTCACAGTTAAAACTTCATCCTTTCCACTGGATGGAGGAGATGTTACTACCTCAGTTGCTGCACTAACATCAAGTTCTAACGATTCAAATCCGGAAGTTTCTCTGATATACTTCTGTGCTTCTGGTGTTAAGAATTTATGATACAAAGACATGATGCTACAAAAATGAAATAGTCTTTGTAAAATATAATGGATTGTACTATACAATCTTTTACATACTTTCAAATTGTGTTTTTGTGTATTTTTGCAACATTTAGCTTTCATATTTATCAATGTTTAAACTCATGTAATTCGTGTTATACAGTCTTTTGTTTTCTCATGTAATTCGTGTTATACAGTCTTTTGTTTTCTCATGTAATTCGTGTTATACAGTCTTTTGTTTTCTCATGTAATTCGTGTTATACAGTCTTTTGTTTTCTATGTAGTGTTTTGGCTGTAGGTTGTTGAATGTCTTTTCGTAGATTTTTGTTTTTTTTTACTTCCATTATTTTTCTTCCACTTATGAATTTTGATTGCACTCTTGGTATCTTCTGCCTTTTTGTTAATCTGGAGACTTTTCTCCAGCGTGTAATGGAGTTTATTTTTATCACTTGTCACATAAAAGTTATATAATGTTTGTTATACCTTTGCATATACATTTCTATTCCATCGACATCTTTGATATAAAACTTTTTTACATCTTCTGGAACATTGGTCGTTAATACATCGGTGTTGTTCTTAAACATTTCCCTAAAATTAATCCATAGCGATAATTTCAACTTCAAAGAATAAATATTCTTAAATGCTATTTTTATTCTATCTTTCAAAAGTCTTACTTCTTTGTCTTTTTAAATGACGAGTGAGGTTGTTCTTGAAGTCCACGTGTTAAGCGATCGGAAGTCATATTACTTGGTATTTTCTACCACTTTGTCCGTTGTCGTTGCTGGTGGCGGATCAGTTTCCACATATTACTACCCACTCCACCCACGACGCCCCACCTACCCCAGAAGCCAGTGCCTTCGTACTTGCATGATTTAAAGATTACATTTTGTTTGAATATTTCCAGTTCATGAATTAATGTAATTGTGCTATAAACCTACGTGGAAACCCCTAAGGCAAGTATGTACTTCTATGGTTGCAACTGTTGGATTAAGGACCTATGCGTTTTACACTCTCAAACGTTTTATGATTTTTGGTCAAGAGCGTACCTGATGAAGGTTATTCCAGAACTACGAGCTATGAGTAGTCAAATCATAATATGTTTTTCACATCTTTGAAGATTGTTTTCTTTCCATCTGATAGTTCATATATTATGACGGAAATAACCATAATCACCAAATACATTTTTAAGGACCCAATATGTTAATTTTTTACATTTTTTTTTTCCATTATCTGTTTTACTTTTACGATATATGTCTAAGAAAGGCAATGAGGTAGGTGAATGCACTCGCAAAACATACTAAGCATTACCACAATGTTTGTCCGTATTAATCCAGGCTATCTGGACTATGCATTGTTGGTTGTTGTTCTTACGTCTTCTTTTTACGGAGGAGTCGGGTGTTCGTGCAGTCTGTTATACTGTCCAATATTTTTGGGGATTTCTGTTATCTTTATTTCATGAATTATTGGTTTTCAAGCAAAATGTTAACGTTGAAAAAGTTCTGGGGTATCAGCCTTTTTATTGATGTTTAGTTGTTGAATTTTTCAATATATCTATCAGTATCAATAGTGTACTGGTCTAACCTAGAAAGTATAATCTGACTTTTGGTTTAGGCAGAGATAAAACAACAAAGAATGCCTGACATCAAGTAAAGCCGCAGTTCGTTCATTCAGAATGAATATTCAATTTGTAAAATTTAAAAAGTGAAATGGCCTTTATAGTACGTTGAAACAATTAAAGCACGTTTATTATTGAAACGAATATGTTAAGTATTATGTTAAAATAACTCTGTGGTTAACCACAGTTATTTCAAAAATCACAATACTCTTACTAGTATATTGTTTCTTTTACAATAAGGTTATATTTTAGAGTGCTGTCCAATTGGAGAATCACAAGAATCGACCAGCCGATCTCTTAACGAACAGGTTGATGAGTTTTGAATCCCCCCGTGGTATCTTCCGCCCTTTTTTATTTATGTAAATTTGTATAAGGAACATCGAATTGACCTTATTAATTACGTACCATTTAAGTTGATTAACTGGTTTTCTTTCATTTGGGTGCAGTCTATATGGCGTTTTGATACCGCCTAAATCTTGATGACGCAAATGTTTTCCTCGTACGGATACAGTAGTATCTTTAGATGGTCCCATGCCTAACTCAAATTTTTCTACCTCTAGTCCCAGTTCTCTTATGGTATCATGAAGTAATGTATGGGCTGAAAATGTACAATACAATGATTAGAGGGTTACAAAAAATGTTACTGCGTTTGCAGACTCAAGGAATTTTGAATCAACTTCAACTTCGTTCTCCATTTGGCCTTTTAAACTTTTTGATTTGAGCGATACTGATAAGTTTTTATCTGTAGACGAAACGCGCGTCTGGCGTACAAAATTTAAATCCTGATGAGTTTATTTACTGTTTGTACCAAAATATAACACATTTGTCGAATTTCATTTGTTAATGAGATTGTTATTCAATTATTATGTTTTAGCGTTTGCTCAAGAATACCAATTATTCTGAAAAGCGATTACTTTTATATCTTATCATTTTCGAGTTGATCACAATATTGATTAGAATGATAGGTTTTGCGAAGATAGCTAAAGATGCATTACCAAATCGACGCAAGTGGTGTTACTCTTTTTGGGTTCATAATACCCCTGTTTTCACCCGATGTCAAAGTGTTATTCATTATTTGATATTTGAAGTGATTTTCATAAACTGCCTTTCATACCTAACGACTATAAACTGTCCTTATTCAAATATCGGGGATGGGCATAAAAAAATATATTTTACTTTTGCATTTGTCTGCAACAAATACCAATTCTTCTTTAGTGTAATCTAATATCAACTTATGTATCAAAATATCTCCATTTGTTATTTTATTTGTTTTTGTTAGGGTGTTGCTAGGTCTTTAGTCCCTGTGGACAGGTCTTTGTCATTTCGTTGATTTTGTCTTCTATAATTATACTGTAGGTCTTTTTATTGTCCGTTTGGTATCGCCTGCCATTTTTTATATACATGTAAACCGTTGCTTAATATGAATTTTCTAACCCTTTTTGTTGATTCATCCAAATGTTTGGTCCATTTTTGTTTTTTCAGCTCTTGAATTTTTGTAAAACTTTTGAATTTGAAAATAATTTGGCCTGTAGCATTCCTGAAGACACATATTTTGTCAACATGTTTATATAGGATGGAGTAACATTGGCACCGTTAATGAAGTCGCGGTAAAGTTCATTTCAAAACGAACCTGGTATATCATGTTGAAATGTTTTTTGTCTAAGGAGTATGACTTGATGAGTATGAGGATGTTTCACTCACAGGGTCAATATCTAAAAGATGTCAAATCCTAGTTTTTATCATATACTTGTATAAAATATTGCTTAAATTTTACAGTTCAATAACATTTAAAAATAATTAAAAGGCTATGAAAGGGTTATTATGTTTAATAACCAGATTCCTAAGAATTTCTTCGGCGGGCTGATAAACGAACCTTTATTGACTGCTTCCGGAATGTTATCACATGCCTTTCCGTAATTGTCAGTGGGGTTTATCGCATGCAACTTCGTGCATTTCCGGAAATTTGTTTGTAAACATGGCAGACGTGACAAACTAAGAACATAATAATTGTTGTGATATGTCACATGATAAATGAAATGCTTGCTATATCAATAAAAACAATTAAAGTTAATAAATTTGTATTTGGTTGTCTGTAAATTATTATCTAGAAGTTCAAAGAAAGACAAAATTTTAATAGTTCTTGTCTGTATTTCTTCTGCTGAAGTATATGATAAAAAGCCTCCGGCTCTTGGGCTGATATCATGACCTAGGGCCGATAAAGGGTCTGATATGAAAAATGCCATGCAATAATCTATACATATTGAATATTAAGGAAGTGTATATCATATACTTATAATAGTATTTCATAATTTGACATACTTCTATAAGATCATGAAGTTATTCAGCTCTACATATTGATTTGAAAGCATTTTTTATGCAACATTGCATTGAAAAACATCGTTAACCAAAACCAATTAATATGTATTTGATAGATAGCTTTACTTCAAACATAATTTGGGTTGTTTGTTAACGATGTTCTTCTTCATCAGTTTTGAGAGAAATATTCTTAATTTGCCATAATCCCTTAAAATTACATTCTTGGGCATTCTTCCGACGTTTATAATTTGATGGTCTGCGTATATGTATTAATCCAAGATATTGTTACATTCTAATTTACTTTTGTACACAGATTTGGCTGTGATACTACGAAGTTAGATAAAGATTGAGAGAAATTTTGAAAGTGGCCATATTGCGAATGGCCCGGCACTACTTCATTCTAATCAAAGCAATGACTATGAAAATAAGTTGTCTTTTACAAGTGGTATGTTTGCTTATAAGGCAACTGTACACCATAGACAATATGATGTAGATGTAAGCAGTTATAGGTAACCGTACGATTCTCAACAATGAAGAAAACTCATACCTTATAGTTAGCAATATATAAGGCCCTGATATGACAAAATGTAAAACTCATCAAATCTACCTGGCTTATATCGAACGCCAGACGCACGTTTCGTGTTAATCATTTCAAACGAGAAAACCAACGGTTTTTTTTTTCTTGTGAAAAATGGATTTAAAGTTGTGAATTTAAGTTTTATAGTTCTGCCAAATCTGTTGGATGTGTACATATTCTCAATTTAACATCCGAGAGAACTTGTTTTATTTAGTAGTTATACATTGGCTATAAACGAGCTTTCATCAAATGCTAGAGCAATTATTTCGATCATTTGTGTCATTTTGTTTTGTGCTTAGCTCCAATGTCTGGCAAAAGAACAAAACTTCAATGTCGTTTTAAATGTTACTTAAACTTATGCTCTTGTATATTTTTAAAGTGTTTAGTAAGTATACTATATTGATAAAATTCCCATTTTAAGAACATTTAATAGCTTTAAAAAACCTATTAATTAGGTCTTTCCACTTTTACGTGGAAAGACCTATTGCTTTTGTTCTGATTATTATTTTTTTTCTCCCGCCAAATTTTGTTCCTTCGCTGTTTTGTTGTTTCGCAAGATGTCGCTTGGATATTTGGAATATGATATCGAACAGTATATACGCTTTTGAAACTGACACTGCTTAACCGAACACTTTACGTTGTAAGAGTTATCTCCCCAAACACTGTTTATCTTGTGCCCACTACTCCTTCGCAACCGTAAAAGATTACGACAAATTTATTTTACCAAATTGCTCGTTATATCTTCAGGATTAAGCTGACTATTTGCCCCAAAGCTATACGGAGACTCCATATGAGAGTTATTTCCCCTTATGCATTTGATATATGTGATATGCATTTGCAACTCATAAACCGTAAGCCGTATAAACCTAGAGTCCTTTATTTGAGATCATTGGGTCCCAACTAAGAAAATGAGGTCAAGGTCAAATGTCAAGGTCATGTTCTAAATTTTGACATTCACTTTATGCTGCTTTTACTCACAAAAAAAGTTAGGGGGTATTGACAAAAAAATTTTGACCAAAATGTTAGTCGCGACATGATATAATTGGACAGTTTTTGTCGAAATGGTACGCGTCATTTTTTGGGGCGGTGTTCAGTGCCACTGAAATGGTACGATGAACAAATTGACTAATTATAGCTTCAAACTTTACAGATTTCACGATGCGTATATGCAATTTATCTCCAAGGCCCACAACCACCCGTCTAGTCCCCCTTTTTTGGAATCCCATTGATATTTTATTATAAAAATGCTAATCCTTCTTTTTTATGAATAAATTCTTTCTGAAATACAAATCCATTCCTGCAAAAATCTGCTCCAATTCATATATTTCTGAAAATTAATCGATAAAACTTTTTGTTAAAGTACTATAACACCAGCATTTTGTTTTTGTGTGCATGCAATGAATGACGACCAGTGGTCATCGATTGGACAATAGTTTACCTGTAAAATAAATCACGAAAATATATTTTCCGTTAGCAGCATAAATCACGTGCAGTCCGCATGACGTTCCAATCTGGATTGAGAAATTAAAATCAATGACGTAGAAGTCGCTCCAAAGTTCGTAAATATTAAGTGAAATTCTAAACATGCATTAAAATACAATTCTATGCTCCCGTAAGTATGTGTACGAAAAAAACATGCATGACCCGACATCAATGACCTGTAAATGAAAGAAAATTTAAATCCGTTAGCTGACAATCTTTATACACAGGTCTGGTCTTGACGACGTCTCCTCTGCAAAGAAATAAAAAAAAAAACTGTCTATTTGTATATATCTGCTTGGTGACGTCACAATCACACCATCCGGTGAAGCGCGGCTGTTTTGCCAGACAAGCTGGGGCCGTGGGACGTCAGAGCTCGTCCCATATCAAAAAGTGGATATTTGCCCGTCCAAAATAGATGCGCTGCTTCGTCGCTTCTGGTGCCAACGGACAGCCTTGGAATTATATAAATCGGGTATCAATTTGTTCATTTTTCATTTATCTCTTCATTTATGTAAGTTTCACCTACCTACCACCCTTTATTTTCTCATATTTAGACAGTTTTCACAGTGACCCATCGATTCAGTAATATAGATACAATGAATAAGCGTTGATTCTTGAAAAGAAACCATGAGCCCGGAGGGCGAATGGTTTGTTTTCATGAATCAACGCTATCCATTGTATCTATAACAAACTATTGTGTTAATGTCTTTTCAAAATTAAAGCCTTTTCTTAATTAGAAGGTATTGTAAGTGAGTTTAAATAACCATGGTATCATGTTCAACGATGCATTACTAAATATAAGATCACAACTACATTATTTAGTTGGTTAGAAAAATACAAATATAACACACGTCTGCCTTTAAATTATCAGGCATCTGAATATTATCTGTGTTTACAAAATAAGACATATTCGAACTAATTTCAAATAAAATTTAGAATGGAAATGGGGAATGTGTCAAAGAGACAACAACCTGACCAAAGAGCATATATCAAGTATATATAATAAGTATGTTACCGAAATTTCTAGCAAGAAGCCTAATTCTAGGCTCATCACAATTTACCCGCATAGGAATTTGCGAATAAACATTTGTAAAATTATGTAGTAAAACAGATGAAATCTTACTATATTTTAAAACAAAAATAGACTAATTGAATGTAATCATTTTCGTTTCAAAAATGTGAAATAGCCAATAATAATCCAAAAATAAACGGTAAAACTCGCTATAATTACAAAAATATCCACAATTACATACAAAATAAGAAAAAAAAAAGAAACACAGAAAAACTAAAGAATAGGGACAACAAAGAGAATACAGGGATTCGAACCTGAACAGACAAGTCCCTACCTTTAACTTGACTCTTTAACTCATTGATCTTAACCATGCTAACCTCGCGGCTACCAACTTATACTATACGATTGCCTTTTATGTATATATAAAGGTACAAGCCTTGTGTGTCCGTTGTTCCGATGTATATCATATGTTCATTTATATATATGAAATAGATATTTAAATTGTAACCAATTGGTAGCCGAGAGGTTTCGTCAATATGTTGATGTCACTCACACATAACAGATTTCAAGGACGGGTTCGATTCCCAGTGAAGGCATATAAAATTAAAGGTAAGTTTTTAAATTAATTCTATTAGTGAACAGAAATCAGTTAATTAGCTAATTCAAACTTAATGAAATTAGGCACACAAAGGAAACAACTGAATATAATTTGGTGAATCCATTTCAGCGACAGATTTAGAAAGCGTTGATTCTAGAAAAAGAATCCACGGTAAATGAATAGGCTGACGTCACGACAATGGTTTAAGACATTTTTACTTTTATTTTCAAATAGACGTCAAGTTATGAGAGATTTCGCGACCTCGATACTCAAATATGCAAATATTTATACTTTTTACACCTCCTTTATAGGAGATCGATATTTAACATTTAGTAGCCAACCACGATTTTTCACCTCCTTTACTAGGGATCGGTATTGAGCATTAAGTGCCAACCACGATAACATTCGGAAGCTCTCGGATATTTACATTGCTTGCATCGTAAATGAGCTAGGTGTTAGATTATATATTCATATTGACCTAGGGTCATATGCATACATCATTTCCTATAGTCCATTGTGCCTTACTTTTTTCTCGTGATCACATGACAATCTTTCAAAATGAAAGTTAAAATGCCAGAATCGGTGAGTCACTGTGAAAACTGTCTAAATATGAGAAAGTAAAGGGTGGCAGGTAGGTGAAACTTACATAAATGAAGAGATAAATGAAAAATGAACAAATTGATACCCAATTTATATAATTCCAAGGCCGTCCGTTGGCACCAGAAGCGACGAAGCAGCGCATCTATTTTGGACGGGCAAATATCCACTTTTTGATATGGGACGAGCTCTGACGTCCCACGGCCCCAGCTTGTCTGGCAAAACAGCCGTTGGACGTCAGAGTCATCTCGGACTACTTTTCGAAAAGAATTAAAATGTGAACGTAGGTTAAATACAAAAGATCCATGTAGGTCAGGTCCGATTTCATTTAAATACAAAACTGAATACAATGCACACACAATAAGATCAATAAGTAAATAAGACACAAATTCCGGGAAGCCCTTTAAAAAGAAAACATTTATAAAGGAAAATGCAAAGATATTTTTTGTAAATGTGTTTTTAAATCCTTGCATGTTCCTACAAATATCATAATTTGAATATAAATAAACATGTTGCACAGACCCATTTTCGCGTGTTCCTAGAGCCTAGGTCTCAAGTGTTTAAACACGGGCACTAGGCTCTCAATTCCTTTTCGCGTATTCCTAGAGACTAAGTCTCAAGTGTTTAAACACGGCCACTAGGCTCTCAATTCCTTTTTCGCGTATTCCTAGAGACTAAGTCTCAAGTGTTTAAACACGGCCACTAGGCTCTCAATTCCTTTTCCGTGTGTTCCTAGAGGCCAGGTCTCAAGTGTTTAAACACGGGAACTAGGCTATCAACTCCTTTTTCGCGTATTCCTAGAGGCTAGGTCTCAAGTGCTTAAACACAGGCACTAGGCTCTCAATTGCTTTTTCGCGTATTCCTACAGACTAAGTCTCAAGTGTTTAAACACGGCCACTAGGCTCTCAATTCCTTTTTCACGTATTCCTAAAGGCTAGGTCTCAAGTGTTTAAACACATGAACTACGCTATCAATTCCTTTTCCGCGTGTTCCATGAGGCTATGATCAAGCAATCATTCAATCAATCAATCAATCAACCTATCAATTAACCAACTAACCAAACCAACCAACCAACCAATCAATCATTAAAAATCAATCAATTATGGTTCAGGGGGGGAAAGACCGTTAACAATTGTTTTTTAAAACAATTGATTTATATTTATATTTGTATTCGTCTGATATTATATTGCAGATGTTGCCCTTTAAAGTAATATAAAGTTACGAGTGTTTAAAATCATCAGTAACTTAAAGTGATTTTCAAGCCTCTCAAATATCCACTTGGTGTTTGTTAATACTTTGCAATTTTACTGCAACCCAACAGAAATGAAAACATTTTGTCAAGGATTTCTCAGCTGTTACGAAGAGAACAATTTCTTATACTGTCTGAAGCTTTCTGATTTTTAGTTGTAGTATGTAAGCAGTTTTTTAGTCTGTCGTATACCCAATGAAAATATGAAGGGATATAAAGTAAATGTAAATAAGACGATATTAATATCAATACACGATAAAAAACCCAAAAATGGAACGTTTTTATTGTTGTCTTTCATCTTCAAGTTACCACGAGGCATTCACCAAAGAGCAATATTCATCATAACTGGTAGTAAGTTCAAGTTGACCCCTCGCATCGGTTTGAGCAGATTTCATTGTTAAATATCATTCAAAACTACATCCATATTTTATGTCTGTTGATACTCTAAAATTTCACCAAAACCGAATAGAAATGAAAAAATAATGTCGAGGATTCTCAACCGTTACTGAGAGGCTAATTTGACATTTGTTTTTGGTTTAAGATTTTTATATCTTTTGTCAAACGAAGTTGGGGAAGGGATATGTGTTTCAACTGTCCGTTTCAAAGTTAAAGTCCATCTATCTGTGGAAGTATAAGTCAAAGTTCATGAGATTTTGTTCATAGATGGGTCAAGAATAACCAAGGGGTTCTGATAAAAATAAGGTCATCTTGAACTACATTTCATATATGAGTGACTGATTAGTGAAGTTTGCGTTAGAGTCCATCTCGTGGAGAAATAATATTTTGTCAGTAGATTCTTGAAAAAGACCATGAGCCGGAGGGCGAATGGTTTGTTTTCATGAATCAACGCTATCAATATCTATAACAAACTATTGTGTTAATGTCTTTCAAAATTAAAGCCTTTTCTTAATTAGAAGGTATTGTAAGTGAGTTTAAATAACCATGGTATCATGTTCAACGATGCATTACTAAATATAAGATCACAACTACATTATTTAGTTGGTTAGAAAAATACAAATATAACACGTCTGCCTTTAAATTATCAGGCATCTGAATATTATCTGTGTTTACAAAATAAGACATATTCGAACTAATTTCAAATAAAATTTAGAATGGAAATGGGGAATGTGTCAAAGAGACAACAACCTGACCAAAGAGCATATATCAAGTATATATAATAAGTATGTTACCGAAATTTCTAGCAAGAAGCCTAATTCTAGGCTCATCACAATTTACCCGCATAGGAATTTGCGAATAAACATTTGTAAAATTATGTAGTAAAACAGATGAAATCTTACTATATTTTAAAACAAAATAGACTAATTGAATGTAATCATTTTCGTTTCAAAATGTGAAATAGCCAATAATAATCCAAAAATAAACGGTAAAACTCGCTATAATTACAAAAATATCCACAATTACATACAAAATAAGAAAAAAAGAAACACAGAAAAACTAAAGAATAGGGACAACAAAGAGAATACAGGATTCGAACCTGAACAGACAAGTCCCTACCTTTAACTTGACTCTTTAACTCATTGATCTTAACCATGCTAACCTCGCGGCTACCAACTTATACTATACGATTGCCTTTTATGTATATATAAAGGTACAAGCCTTGTGTGTCCGTTGTTCGATGTATATCATATGTTCATTTATATATATGAAATAGATATTTAAATTGTAACCAATTGGTAGCCGAGAGGTTTCGTCAATATGTTGATGTCACTCACACATAACAGATTTCAAGGACGGGTTCGATTCCCAGTGAAGGCATATAAAATTAAAGGTAAGTTTTTAAATTAATTCTATTAGTGAACAGAAATCAGTTAATTAGCTAATTCAAACTTAATGAAATTAGGCACACAAAGGAAACAACTGAATATAATTTGGTGAATCCATTTCAGCGACAGATTTAGAAAGCGTTGATTCTAGAAAAGAATCCACGGTAAATGAATAGGCTGACGTCACGACAATGGTTTAAGACATTTTACTTTTATTTTCAAATAGACGTCAAGTTATGAGAGATTTCGCGACCTCGATACTCAAATATGCAAATATTTATACTTTTACACCTCCTTTATAGGAGATCGATATTTAACATTTAGTAGCCAACCACGATTTTTCACCTCCTTTACTAGGGATCGGTATTGAGCATTAAGTGCCAACCACGATAACATTCGGAAGCTCTCGGATATTTACATTGCTTGCATCGTAAATGAGCTAGGTGTTAGATTATATATTCATATTGACCTAGGGTCATATGCATACATCATTTCCTATAGTCCATTGTGCCTTACTTTTTTCTCGTGATCACATGACAATCTTTCAAAATGAAAGTTAAAATGCCAGAATCGGTGAGTCACTGTGAAAACTGTCTAAATATGAGAAAGTAAAGGGTGGCAGGTAGGTGAAACTTACATAAATGAAGAGATAAATGAAAAATGAACAAATTGATACCCAATTTATATAATTCCAAGGCCGTCCGTTGGCACCAGAAGCGACGAAGCAGCGCATCTATTTTGGACGGGCAAATATCCACTTTTTGATATGGGACGAGCTCTGACGTCCCACGGCCCCACTTGTCTGGCAAAACAGCCGTTGGACGTCAGAGTCATCTCGACTACTTTTCGAAAAGAATTAAAATGTGAACGTAGGTTAAATACAAAAGATCCATGTAGGTCAGGTCCGATTTCATTTAAATACAAAACTGAATACAATGCACACACAATAAGATCAATAAGTAAATAAGACACAAATTCCGGGAAGCCCTTTAAAAGAAAACATTTATAAAGGAAAATGCAAAGATATTTTTGTAAATGTGTTTTAAATCCTTGCATGTTCTACAAATATCATAATTTGAATATAAATAAACATGTTGCACAGACCCATTTCGCGTGTTCCTAGAGCCTAGGTCTCAAGTGTTTAAACACGGGCACTAGGCTCTCAATTCCTTTCGCGTATTCCTAGAGACTAAGTCTCAAGTGTTTAAACACGGCCACTAGGCTCTCAATTCCTTTTCGCGTATTCCTAGAGACTAAGTCTCAAGTGTTTAAACACGGCCACTAGGCTCTCAATTCCTTTCCGTGTGTTCCTAGAGGCCAGGTCTCAAGTGTTTAAACACGGGAACTAGGCTATCAACTCCTTTTTCGCGTATTCCTAGAGGCTAGGTCTCAAGTGCTTAAACACAGGCACTAGGCTCTCAATTGCTTTTTCGCGTATTCCTACAGACTAAGTCTCAAGTGTTTAAACACGGCCACTAGGCTCTCAATTCCTTTTTCACGTATTCCTAAAGGCTAGGTCTCAAGTGTTTAAACACATGAACTACGCTATCAATTCCTTTTCCGCGTGTTCCATGAGGCTATGATCAAGCAATCATTCAATCAATCAATCAATCAACCTATCAATTAACCAACTAACCAAACCAACCAACCAACCAATCAATCATTAAAAATCAATCAATTATGGTTCAGGGAAAGACCGTTAACAATTGTTTTTTAAAACAATTGATTTATATTTATATTTGTATTCGTCTGATATTATATTGCAGATGTTGCCCTTTAAAGTAATATAAAGTTACGAGTGTTTAAAAATCATCTTCATCATACAGTCAAACAGACGTCCAAAATTAAAATGGAATCCCATTGAATACATTTATTTGACAATAATGTTGTCTCTTGAACGTTGTATATAAACATATAACTACCATCTTGTCAAAAATCCCTACCATCTTATCAGGACCATCAAACACAAAGCCATGACCCACAGGCACAGGGCCAGGACGCACCAACACATAATCAGGACATGTTTAAAGTGAGAAAATGCAAACTGCCCTGTCAATTTTAAAATCTTTTCTATAGACATCGAGGATATCATTCCCACAGTCTTTCATCATCATTTGCAGATCGTTCCAAGGTTTTCAGATGCCTTAAACGTAATAATGTCTCTCTCAACACTGATCATTGGTCACCGGCAGAGAAAGAAGCAGTTTGGATATAATAAAAACTTTATGATATAAATCTCTGTCAGCAAGCTTTATTGTTTCCTGGAGGCTTCCTTCATCTCGCCGTGGTACTGTTTTTATAACTTGTACTTATCTACTGTACTAAGTTTTTACCCATCTTACAAGAAAATAAAGTTATAAAACATACTGAATCCGATAAATATTTAAAAAATCTCAGTTAACTCTGAATTTTTAAGGCATCCTTGAGTGCGAAAATGGATTTCATTGAAACGGTTGATTCATGAATATTCATTTTGGGCCAGAGATGCATGTACATGTTACAATTCTCAGAGACTGATTGATAATAGCCTTTCTTTATTGATATCAACTCCCCAAGTTTTGGCATTGTAAACGGTTATGACTACCGGTACTTGGTTTACAAGAATAAATTAGCAATTAATTAATCAAATAAGAGATGATTGTGTTAATGTTTCTGGACAAAACGTATGAGTCTCCCAAGACTCGTGTGTCGCTTGTCATCTCAATATATTTTAGCAGAACTGGTACAGTCAATGCTTTGTCTTTAAACCAATAAGAAACAAAATTAAAACATTTCAATTATTTTTTTTTCATCTTTTATCAGAGAAAATTTAAAAAATCTTCGTCTTCGAATTTGTTTACATATTTTCAACGATCACAAGCACTGATCAGGACCAAAGCACCCGCAGAGCATAATCTTGCAGGATAGCATTTACCCCCTCTTTACGCGTGTATAGAGACAGATTGAAGTATGTCATGTTTCTACAATTTTCATTCGTATCTTCTCGCATTATAATGTGTTTTAAATTACATACAAGTGTATTTCATATGAAATAGTAATGTATAGTGTATGAAAACAACAGCTTGTAAGATAAATAGGAAACAACACGAATTAAACCATGTTTAGTTAATAATAGTGTTTTATTGCAAAAATTATTCAATAGGGTTCAACTCAAGTTATCACAACTTATATTAAGTCCTCTCCTTACATTAACATAACACATACATAATGATGGCAACACATAAGCAACAAGGCATTAAAAAAAAACTCTTTTGTTGAAAATGAATAATGTTTCATAATCATAGTCAATAAATAAACACAATTAGACTTGTTCCAAAAAATGACATACATGTTGGGGTCTTTTATGTGCTTGATTGAAATTGGTAGAGCATATAGAAATAGAGAAAATAACCAAAATCTGTTTTTCAATTTTTAAGTAAATGTTTCTGAAATTTTTCGCCATTGTATTTTTCATGTAGTGCATTAGAAAGGCAATATTAAATATTTGCTGTAATATACACATTGTCTTATAAACAAACGCAAAAGTTTAATGCTTGACATAAATAAAAGTAAGACAGAAAGCAAAACGTAGCCGTCGTTTATCAACGTTGGTATAATCTTATTTTGGTTTTCAAAATGTAAAGAAGTAAAAGAGGGACAAGATATCAAAGGGCCAATACACAATCATTAGACAAAGGTAAGCAGAGAATTCAACACTTTCCCCACCAAAAAATGAAGGTGAGCTCATGTGCTATGGAAGGGTCGGCAGTTCTGGCTCCATGTCACCCGTGTTTGAATAAAGGCATGTACATGTATTTATTTCTTTTTTTACCTTTTTTTTAAGTCAAAACTTACATTTAGGAATGAACCTGGCAGCAGCCAATTCAACATTGATGTCAGGGGTTTCAGGAAATTGCAATGTGTAACATCTTCCGCCTACTCTGTCTGAGTATTCATATATAGTAATTTTCTGATTTAGTTTTCTCAATCTCCATCCGGCGTATGTCCCAGCTATACCGGCACCTACTATTGCTATGTCATCACAACGCTTCGCTTTAAATACAAGAGAAAGGAAACATATTATCCAACGACATTGATTGATTACTCCATTGTCATTGGAGATAACATAGGTGTAATAAAATGGAATTATCAATTGAAATTTATTTTGAATGAAACAGAGTTTAATAGAAACAATTTAAGTTAATCTCTTTCTGTAACTCAGATCCATTTTATATTGATTGAATGATTAATTGTTTACTTGTTCAAGTGGTAATTCTGACCACCACTGGAAAATGAGGGTATATACGTACCCTTTAAATTTCAAATAACAAATGGCAAGGATTCTTAGACTTACAGAGACTGCCCATTTGACGAGGAAAACTTGAATCACAAACATCAAAACATCAACCACAACTTTAAAAACCTCAGGACTAGACAATATGTTACGATCCTGATAAAAGAAACTATGAGACGTTTCCTAATCTACTTGCTGATTAAGAAAGGATGCTGCTGAAAGATGCAGACAAATTACAAGAGATAAAGCAAATGATCATACATACGTGTTGATCACGTTTGAGGGTATAAAAGTAATATGAAAATAAATATTTAATCTTTGAAAATTGACAGTAGGAAAATTAAAATATTTGTTGTAAAATTTACCTCACATTTTACCTTAATCTACTGGAAATGTTTCTTTTGCTGAATTGGTTTTAAATTCAAAGCTTATCTAATCATTTTTTTTTTCAAATATGTATTTGCTCAGAAAAAGAGGGACGAAAGATACCAGATGGACAGTCAAACTCATAGATCGAAAACAAATTACAACGCCATGGCCAAAAATAAAAAGATAAACAGACAAATAATAGTACAGATGACACAACATAGAAAACTAAAGACTAAGCAACACGAACCCCACCAAAAACTGGGGGTGATCTCAGACACAACCTATGCGTTGGAACCTTCAGTATGTGTGCACATTACACATGCAAAACGAAGTGAAATACGCGAGATAATTTGTTTTTATTATTTTTTTTATTTCAGTTTGAAATGTGATATACTATAGTATTTAGAACTTTAACTTACAAGAATGACGAAAAGCCTCAATCCTGAAAGAAGACAATAAAGCCATTATATAAACAATTTTCCATACAAACATATTGGGTGTACGATTTATGAAAACTGCACTTTCGTGTAACAGACCTCGTTGATTTATAAATCCTATTATTGTTCATGCATATTCAAGTTTTATCGATGGTTGTATAGGCAAGAAGGATAATATAATAATAAAAGTTAAAATCCCCAAATCAATACAGTATGTTAAACTTAATAATTTGAATGGCAAGGAGTCTAGCGTGCATGGTGGTAGTAATTATCAGGACCATAAATGGTATATTGGTCTTAAATCTATGACCCTAAAATCTCAACCCATATTTCTGGATGTCGTTGTAATTTGATCGCTGGATTTTCTGTTTATTATGCCTTTCTCCACTTTTTTGTGCTTTGTTTTTGTTTCTGAAGACTTCTTACACGATACCAAACACATTAAATGCTTTAAATTTTAAACTGACACCGTTTAACCAAACGCTTTTATTAGTATGAGTTATCTCCTAAACACGGTTTTTCTGACAAGCGCATCTCATTCGTTACCTTAAAAGTATAGTAGACAAACAGATACTTATATTCATCGTTACGAAATAGGTAGGTATATAGTTTTTGACCCGTCAATTCGCCAGTCAGTCAGTTCGTTAGTCCGTCAATCATTTATGTTTTCGGATGCTTATAAAAATAAGAAGATGTGGTATGATTGCCAATGAGACAACTCTCGACAAGAGACCAATTGACACAGAAATTAACAACTATAGGTCACCGTCCGGCTTTCAACAATGAGTAAAATCCATACCGCATAGTCAGCTATAAAAGGCCCCGAAATGACAAATTTATAACAATTCAAACCAGAAAACTAACGGCCTGATATATGTACAAAATAATGAACGAAAAACAAATATCATATACAGCAACAAACGGCAACCTCAAGTACAGGCTCCTGACTTGGGACAGGCACATACAGAATGTGGCGGGGTTAAACTAGTCTGAAGGTGCGCCAACCCTCCCCTAACCTGGGACAGTGGTGTAACAGTACAAATTTGAACAAACTATAAAAATCAGTTGAAAAGGGCAGATCGATACATACTGTATATCGATACTCTCATACTGTATATCGGATTGCAACCTTACTTAAATATATGGTTACATATAATGATTAAAATTCCTATTAATTTTCAGGTCACCACATCAGAGGTCAGGGTTGTCGTTCCAACGAATTAACAAAAATTAATGTACAAGTACATGATGAAACATAAATACAAGCCTGGTCCTACTTCCTGCTATTACAAAAGCATGGCGTTGCACATGTTATTTGACCTTGAATTCGGGCAAAGTATCATGATTAATATTCAAGTTTGGGACCATTTATCAACATTTATGGTTAACATTGGATTTGAATTTTCAAAAGTTGTGAGTAGTTTGAGACGAGAACCTCTAATTGTTCTTTTATTTTATTATTATTCGTTTGGTTCCGTAATTTATTTTGACACACATATAGTTACTTTTCAATTGTAAACTTTTCCTTTCTAATTAACAAATATTCTAGAAGCGCCTGAATTGGAGTATATATCTCTAAGTTGATTCGATACTTCAGCACTTGCATTTTCTGTAATAATTTCCTTGATAGAGGGTTGCTGCTTGCAATGAAGTTACTAAACAAAGATTTCCAAGTGGTGAAGATGAATTCATCCCTTTGAAAAATTAACGAATGTCATCACGAGTTGGTTGACCGTTATTGAATATCTGTTTCACGAATGACGACGTATATGTTCCTAGTGTCGTAACCACAATCTGGTCCTCTTTTCCACGAACGTTAACTTCTGAATTATATACAAGATATACATATCCATAACGCATAATATGTATGTGAATATGCTCAACTCTAAGAAAAATTAGAAATTGAACAACATGATTGAAATGATCATTCAAAGAACGTTTGTTCATGTTTTTCCTTAAATGGTAAGTCTTTGCTTTATACAGTTTTCCGATTCCTGTGTACATTGGTTGTTATAATGAATTAGATCGATTAGTTTGTTTTTATTTTCCCAAATCGTTTTCTTTTTTCGCTTTAATGGATTATCTGATATAACTTAATCGAAGTTAAACGGGATGTTCTCCACCATGGCAAAAAGAGATAATATTTTCCTACGCTAGCGTCATTTACTGCTTTGGTAATATATTCTCTAATAAGTGGTTGGTACAAACACTGCCAGTCAAGTTTTTCTCACGATAATCTATTGACCACAAACAATACTCTTATTCGGACACTTCTTTATGAAAGGTCTTATCTAAAACAAAAAACAAAAAAACTCTTTGTTCACCGAACAATCAATTCCCTGCTAATATGTTTACTAGTTTTTTATTTGTCTGGTTCGAGTATTGTCCTCATGACTTTGATATCGGATATTATTGGTGGTTGTTTTATCTTTTAATCTTTATGTACTGTAATGAATACACAATATAGATAATTGCTTACAATAATATTTTGGTTTTGGTTAGGAACACCATGCATTTTTTATTTATTTTCAGGAATTAAAAATCTTGGTCTTAATCTACCAAATTCGCCACGTGATAATTTTATAGTAGCCTATGTTCACTTTTTTATATCATCATGCTCACAGTTGTAGCTGACTAACTTATATGTTTAAGGTCTCGGGAAATTCACTAGAATACATGGGGGTCTATCGTCTACGATTTATGTTATCCAGAATTAAGATGATCCATAAAATTTGCATCTTTATGTTTGTTGGTATATATGTTTTTCATGTCTCATTTAGAATATTTAGAAAAATAGAGTAGTTCTCGCTGATTGATTGGTTTTCAAACGATTTCCTCAAATTTCACGTCCAGATCATTTGATATAACGTAAAACCAGCCTTTTCTTATTATATTTGCTTGGTAGTTCTAGTGAATGCAATGTTAACTTGGCAGTGATCGTTGCTAAAAATAGGTAATACGCAAACATGTAACACAGAGAATGGCATGTTAGTATCAAGCGTTATGTTTTTCTATCGTATAGTACACAAATGTATAACATCTCAGAAATAAAATCAAGAATCAAATAACTTATTCAAGCACTCTCCAGTTGAATACAAGTATACTTGTTGTTGGTTCGAGAACGTTTATTTGGTATAAAGCATTGCGTCTATTTCAACATTTATTCACCCACATTTTTTCCCTTATACATATGCAACTTTTTATGTGTTTGAACGTTATTGGAATAATCAATTGGAAAATATAAACCAATTTAAAAACTATGATTAATTTGAGTTCTGATAGAAAGCTTCTATATTTCTTATTAAAAGTGAAAGAAAGAAAATCATTTCTCTATAAATGAAATGTAGGAAAATGTGAAAACAATGGAAATAATAATATTTTCTGTCACACAATCAAAAAATGTATATATGGGTATTCTTATTTTAAATTATAAATAAAAGAATATTCTTCATTTATAATATGTTTGTCCAAACAAAAACACAATAAAAACCATGAAACCTTTCAATAGAGGTCGATTTCGGTAGTTTATCATTTGTTTATCTGAGAAGCATTGGATGATCATCAATGACGAGGATAAATCAATATCAGTAAACCAAGCTCAGATAAATGTTCAGTTAGTATGTAAAAAACAAAGGTAGAAACTAAAGAAATATTTAGCAACATACCAAAACAGGATTAAAGGTAGGACAAACTGACATGTTCAACCTGTTTAGTTTTTATCTATATATAACATTTCATTGCTAGCTTTCAACTGCGTGATATGCTTTAAAGTTAACATGTCCGGGATATTTTTTTATTTGCTTTAAATATCAGTTTAGGTATAACAATCTGCATTTTATGAAATCAAAAATCTTTTGGAACATCATTTTTTGTGTATTTTAATCAGAATTAAATAAACTTATTTCTTAATTAAAAAATAGATTTTACTTATTTTCACATTCCTTCAAATACCCTGTGAACAAATTACTAGTTTTATTTTCAAGAAAGTCACTTTCATTTTTGTGTTTGGCAGTTGTATGAAATTATTTAATTAATGAAAAAAGAAACGTTTTCTCTGTCAACAATTACAATTTTAAAATTGTTAATAACAGCGATTTTGTTTTTAAATGCTTTCAAAATAAAGAGTTGGTAATAGGTAAGACAATAGCGGACTTTGAGTCTGAAATGGTACACATCATGGATGAGTACGTGTACACTATTTTTATTTGATAAAGAGATATAAACGAACACAGCAATTTATTGTACAAGTTATTATACAAACAATCAATGACTAGCTAATCACGAGTGTGGAAAGGATTGAACCATGTATGCAACAAAACCAGTTGAAATAAGATATACAAGAAGTAACATACACATTTGCATTTTTTTGCCAAACATATAAAACCATAAAATTAAAAAGTTAGTATGTCAAACACACTATCAAAAGAATTGAGGAAAAATTTTGAATGATATTTCTTAGCTACATGTTATAGTGAGAGTATACACAAGTATAAATGGTGCAAACAATATTGTAAATTATGCAATAACTATAAACTTTTAAATGCCAAAGATACTGATGTAGACAATCCAAAAAGGTTAAAAGGAAGTAATTAAAGATGACTGTCGCCACCTAGTTTTTACATCCTAGATATTAGGCTGAAGTAAAATTTTATTTCTCTGTCGCCCTATTAATTAGAAAAACAAAATTGAAATAGTAAGAAATGAGTGTTGGCTATTGGTTTAGAAATAGCGAGAAATTTGGAGGAAACTCTCTGTGCAACACTTAAGCAAGGGTTGTTCTTCATTCGTTCTATTTCGAACATAGAATTCCCTTAAAAATGTCATTTTCTATCAAAAAAGCTGCGGCACCATATGTATTTTGCAGTTTTATTCACATCCAAAGGTGATGAAAATTCAGAACTTGACAGTTTTTGTCAACAGATCTTTTAAAGTGGAAACGCAGAACACAAAAAGGCTACAATTGTCACCTATCACTACAAACTGCTCAGAGTCTGAAAAGTCCATATTTTTTGCTCGACCAGTAAAGTCAAGCACAGATTTTACTCGACTAGACTCGACAGTACTTAACTGTACTTAACTGTACTCGACTTTAGTCTCGACTTTTCTTAATAAGTCTGATTCAGTACTTGATAATCTTTGTGAAGTCTGAAATGGTCTCGACTCAGTCTCGACCAGTCTCGACCTGTCTCAACATGTCTCGACTAGTCTTGACCTTCAAATTTAGTCTTGACTGGTCTGAATCAGCCCATATAACTAAATTAAATATTGATCTTACAGAATGTCAGGTTGTTTGGTAGTTTGATTTATTGCTGTCAAATTTGAGGATTTATTTAAAGTTAAAAAAGCTGGAATTTTCAGTCGGACTCAATTCAGATAGTCAACTTTAAATTTGTTTATTACTTTTTTCAAATTAACTTGGATTTTCGTAAAACTATACAGCTGTCTCAGTTATATATCGATCGTTTATGTAGTTTGGTGTATTGCTGTCAAATTTAAGGATTTGATTAATCTAGGTCAAAAAAGCTGGCATTTGCAGTTCGGACTAAATTCAGATAGTCATCTTTAAATTTTTTATAACTA
This sequence comes from Mytilus coruscus, assembly GCA_017311375.1. Classification (NCBI taxonomy): domain Eukaryota; kingdom Metazoa; phylum Mollusca; class Bivalvia; order Mytilida; family Mytilidae; genus Mytilus; species Mytilus coruscus. Next base: position 37,832,592 of record CM029607.1, on the reverse strand, counting down.
TTTCAGAGCAACTTGGATTTTAATTAAAATCTACAGCTATCTCCATTATATATTTATCTTACAAAATACCAGGTTATTTTGTAATTTGGTTTATTGAGGTCAAATTTAAATATTTAAATTATAGGTATCTATCTGAATTTAGTCAAAACTGAAAATTTTAGCTTTTTATACATGTACCTATTAACTCAGTCCTTAAATTTGACAGCAATACACAAAAATACAAAACAACCTGGCATTCTGTAAGATAAATATATAATAAAAATAGCTGAAAAGTTTGGTGAAAATCTAAGCTGATTTGAAAAGTTATAAAAATTTAAGGTGATTATCATAATTCAGTGCGAACTAAAATGTTAACTGTTAAAATAAATTTCTTTTAACTGACATGACAACAGCCACAATAAAATAAAGATATATATAAAAACAGATTTTACATCCTTACATGATTCTCAGATTTATCAAATAGAGACAGTTAAATCAAATTATCTTGTATAATAATTTAATTATATTGATTTTAATGTTTTAGAGTTTTGTGAAAAAAAATTTCCTTTTACATAAAAACCACACCTTTACTGAGGGTAATTAAATCTTATTAAGGTGCTTCTTGTTTGGCATGTGTTGTTTTTTTTTAAACTTAATTTTCCTAAATTCCTAAAAAAAAAAAAAACTACATAGGTTTCACGGTTACATACAACAGTTATATAATTATCTTTTAATAAGGTTTACAACAGTCAACAAAATCACTGAAATTGTTTAACCTTATATTAGAAATATATCTTTTATTATAATTTGGGATATAGTATATATAATATATATCAAAAAGGGATAAAAAATTAAAGAAATTAATAAAATTGTTCTTCTGATTAGTGGTGAAGTATAAAGTAATACCTCCTGCTTGGGGCAAACTCATTAAAAAGATCACACCTGGTCAGAGAGTATTAAATTCTAAATAACATTCATTCAAAATTGCAACATTATGTTACCTATAGTTTAGATATTTAAATTTGACAGGTCAAGATTAGTCAAGACAGGTCGAGACTGGTCGAAACTGGTCAAGACTGAGTCGAGACTGGTCGAGACTGGTCGAGACCAGCTGTCTTGACTAATCTTGATCTTCAAATTTAGTCTTGACTGGTCTGAATCAGCCCATCTAACTAAATTAAATATTGATCTCACAAAATTCCAGGTTATTTTGTAGTTTGGTTCATTGCTGTGAAATTAAAGAATTTAATTAATAGGTAAAAAAAGCAAGAATTTTCAGTTTTGATTAAATTCAAAGACTGGTCGAGCCTTGGTCGAGACCATTTTAGACTACATAAAGATTATCAAGTACTGAATCAGACTTATTAAGTAAAGATGAGACCAAAGTCGAGTACTGTTAAGTACAGTTAAGTACTGTCGAGATAATGTCGTATCTGGTCGAGCACAAAATATGGTCTTTTCAGACTCTGAGCAGTTTGTAGTGTATGTATATAAGTACTTCATGTTAACCAATATGTAAACCTGACCATTTTTACCTCCTTTAATAAAGAGTTCAATTTATTTTGTTTCAATTCAACTGGGTATCATCCTTCACACGAGTGTATACAATATAGGCATAGTTTCTATTTTACTCAAAAAAGCAAAATTTAATATGTTAAAGTGTCTATTAGTCTTCCAAAAATTGTCCAAATGAAACGTTTGAAAACAAGGAGAGAAATCGAAGCTTTATAAGTAGGAACTGATTGTAAATAGTATATTATTGAAGATATTCTGTGGAAAATATTTGCATGAATGTTGTATATTTTTAATAGATTCATGAGATTTCCCGAGAAAAGTCAAAATAATCTTTATTTTGTTGAAGAAAGAACAATACAATTAAAACAAAAGTAAATTAATTGTAACCTATTGATTACGTATCAAAATGATGATAGAAAAGAAAATAAAAATAAAACAGAATGCATTGCTTGTTTAAAAGGGTATTAGCTGTCAAGTATATGTTCACCGATTTGACTCCAATTCTCATATTTGATTTATAACATACTAAAATGTATATCTAAATTACAAAACATGAGGACCACCTCCGGGTGCGGGATTTTCTCGCTGCATTGAAGACCCATTGGTGGCCTTCGGCTGTTGTCTGCTGTTTGGTCGGGTTGTTGTCTCTTTGACATATTCCGCATTTCCATTCTCAATTTTATTTAAAATAATCAATTAACAACGCTTGGATTCGATAATAAGTATCAGCAATTCATGTGTATTTTTGTTTAGACGTCAGCTAATAAACCATCGAGATGACCTCCGAAGACTGTCGAGGACATATGACCCGATATAAATATAAATAAAAATAAAAATATATAGCGACCACGTGCAATTGGATTTTTCTAGGTCTGTTTGATTTCATATTGTAGATTAAAAAGTATGTTTATCATCGTTTTTTTCCTGATTGTGCGTCGATCGAACCAGTCAACCAAATGGTTCATCCTTGTTTCACTTCAAATGTTGACATTCTTTTTCCTTTTACTAACTGAATACATGCGTAACCCATCTCCAAGATGGGTTAAATTGAAGGTCATATGAATACGGATTCCATGAGGTCGAATTATTCAAATGCAAATGAAAAATTCATCCGCGATATTTCTTATCTTATTTTGACAAAATTGAACCAAACTGGCTGCTATAAGCGAATTATTTTTTCACTATTTCAATTTCAGTATTGATTGAACAAAACAAAATCATTTTTGTTTTGTTTTTTTTTTATATCTCGTAACTAATGCCCCTTTAAAGCTTGACAAAGTATTGTATCAAAAGCTATAAAGAACTTTTTTACATACTATTCACAAATGGTAAAAAATGACACAGAACACAAAAGATCTTTTAGAGATATATACGGGGATAAAAATATATGAAGAAATGTTACTGATATTTTTTAATCAAAACTCATAAAAATATAATCATACCATATGATATGATAATCAGCCACATTTTTATTTTAATACCATAAATGTAAAAAGTGTTCACATTTGCAAATGTCCCATAAAAACATGTAATTTTACGCTAATACATAAAAAATGGGAACGGAACTGTTCTATGCATGTAAATATCAGACATACATGTACAAACCCAACAGGTGGTGTTTTCATTATATTTAGTATGAAAAGATCATTTTCCTAAATGTGCATTAGTAATGTTAATGTATTTTTGACATTTTAAAATCCGATTATAATATCGGCATTAAGAATAAAGAGGTTTACTATACACAGACATTGCCCCATAATTTTAATAATATTGAGATATTTTAAGAAACCTGGATTGGAGAAACAAGCAAATTTACAATTATGATTGATCTTACACGTTTCCGCAGAAATTTCTGGTTTTATTTTCTGTTCATCGGAATAGAACACATTTGCTTTTATATTGATGTAGGAGCATTAGTTGATTTTTATAAAAAAAAGACATTAAAGTGTAATGATCGGACTACTTAAAAAAACACCTTAAAACAAATTTATAATATATATATTGGTCAATACTACTGCTCGTAGACTGTAAGTAACTGAGGGTATCATCAGTTTCGCAGTCAGTGCTTTGATACTTGCATGATTTGTTATTCATTGTTTTAAAATTCCCCGTTGACACATTTAAGAAATTATTAAGAAGCTAAGGTTCCAACACTCTCAGAACCTTTACCTAAGATAAATTTGGCTTTTATGTCTCTTTTGTTCCTAAAGATCCGACCGTTTGTACGTATTTCTACATCATTGGCTTTCAAATGTTTAGGTTTCATAAGTCTTGTTGAAGGTAAAGACAGAAAAGCGATTCGGACGCAAGAAATTTAAAAGAGTTTTTTTTTTAATTAACAGCTTTGAGATTGCTCTTAGAATATTCGGGAATTCTTTTATACAGAGTAATTTCTAGTCTTTATTGAATCTTTCCTTATTCCAATGACTAAATTTGAAATAGATATGTGTATCTCTAACAAGATAAGTTGCTTCTATTAGTCATCTAGAGTTAGATCATTTAGTTTTGATGAAAGACCTTTTCTGGTGGCTGATAAAGTTAGTTACTTCTTTTTATACTCAGGCAGATATATTCACACATTGCATATAATCTTGTCAATTGTTGGAAGCCATTCATGTATAGTGATATCTAGATGTATTTTGATTATTTTGTCGTTTGGTTGCTGTCTCATTGACTTTTACAATAAATATTGCATTAAATATCAAACACCTATTGACTCAATTTACATTTTTTGTATTGGTCTTTGATAGAAGTTTAATCCAGCCTCGCAACGAAATCTTTGTTGATAAAACATAAACAATGTATTTTTGCAAAAGACTTGCAGTGAAAGCAAAAAATGATCGTACGCCCTAGGCCTTAAGTCGAAGCCAAAAAAATATAACATTTGAAATGATATCAACTCTATATATCTAGTAATATACACACATAATGTATCATTTTAACCATCCCTCTATCAAAGGGTTTGAAAACATAGGGGAACAAAAGTATAACAAAAAAAACGAACTCCAAGGAAAATTCAAAAAAAAGAGAAGTCCACAAAACTGACAAAATCAAACGTTATCAATCAACGGAACGAGTGAAAAACAACTGTCATTTGATCGGAGTGCTCCCAGCAGCAGTACTGATAAAGAGAGGCGAAAGATACCAAAGGGAAATTCAAACTCATTAGTCGAAAATAAATTGACAACGCCATGGCAAAAAAAGAAAAAAGACCAAAAGACAAACAACAGCATAAAAGAAAACACAACATAGAACACTAAAGACTGAAGTAGTTATGATTCACGTGCAAACCACACGTACTTTTGTAGTTCTGGTGGAACATCCAGGTAAAGTCGATTCTAATCGTTTGAATTCTACTGGATAATTATATAAATCTATTTTTTTAATATTTAATAGAATTATCAGATTAATTTTATTTAAAATTTACTAGTATTCCAATCAAACATTTACGTATATATGATAAAAGGGAAAGATTTTCTATAAAGAATACTTTTTGTGCGCATTTCAAAAAGCGTCTGTTCATACTTCGCCGATAAAGGCAATATCTATGAATTACAATAAAATGTATCTATAATAATAAAACATGTTTTTGGTAGAATAAATGTTGCTTAGTCGTTAGTTCTCTACGTAGTTTTGTGTAGTCTAGTGTGTGTCTGTTTGTTGGTTTTCGTTTTTGGTTTTGTTGGTTTCTCTTATTATGATATTTTATTTTCACTTTGAAATCTTGCGCCACTTTTCTGCAAGATAAGCGTCACTCAGCTGATTTGCAGTTATGTAATATGTTGATTTCCAAAAGATGATTAGTATACTAGTTTTATCATTATCCTAATTTTTCTGTTAATACAATTCATGTATTTAATTGCTTAAAATGAATTACTTAACTAATGCGTGTCCTTCGATTTATGAAAACCGTATGTTCAAAAAAATTCATACATATAAAAACTCATCTAAGATACCAGGCTTATTATTTTATGCGCCAGTTGCACTTTTCATCTACATAAGACTCATTCCTGACGCTCGAATCAAATTCATGTATAACTTATCAAATCGCTGAAAACTATTTATTTTTCTGGTTCAAAAAACAAATTACAAATGCCATTTATCGCTTTCAGTATTACTTTCAGATGGTGATTGAACTTGACGTGATGTCTTGTTTGGAATCATCATTATGAAACAATACTATAAATACAAGAAACAAAAGCCTTTAATATTCACCTACCTTACCAGCTAATAGAAAACACAAAAATATCAATTAGGAAACTTAACTATAAGGAACAAAAGTCTTCCATATTTACAAACCCTACCAGGTTAAAGGTTATACATATGCATCAGTTTCGCAAAACACAAATGTGAAATACAATTATCAATATAAATAAATATTATAGGAGGGAAAATTATGGTTTCAAATATATAAATTTTGACAATGAATCACATTTCTTTTGCGCGCAAAAAAATTTAAGTAACGTATATAATATCGATTGAAATTTTTCTGTCGATATTAAATGCCTTTTTGTTCATTAGACGGGGGATAGGTAATCACTTCAATCGAAGCGATTTCATCGAATTCAAACGATATAAGTCCGACTGTTCCTTTTATATAGTTCTGTGCTTTTTGAGTTAGGAATTTATGATACAACGACAAGACACGGGCAACGATAGAAGAGAACATGTTTTTCAAAATCATCTGCATGACAAAATGTTAAACATTTATTTACATTTTTTCAAAGCGTTTATTAATTTTCTTCCAACACTTCATATGATGCACGTGTGAAATCTTCGAACTCGGTTAATCCACACAGTTTGTTAAGCAGCGAATCGAGTATTTCAAATAATTGTTACAAATCATAAGAAGATGTGTGTGATGTACTTAAGCTTATACATTTTTGATGTAAAACTGTTTCGCATCTTCTAGAAAATTGGTCGTTACTACATATGCGTTGTTCTTCAACATTTCACTAAATAAATATTGTAAATTAAAAATGTATGTTCTTTGTTATACCATTTAATAAGTCATAAGATTGACTGATTCTCATAAAATATTGAGTAGAAGTTTAAGTCTCCAGTTGACTGTGACAACCCCATACGATGGAGCAGAAGGATTGTTACTTCGTGGAATTGGGAAGTTGCAATTTGAAAGATTAAATCTTGACGTTTGACATAGATATATATTCTGGTTTAACGTCCTCACGTGTCAATATCGAGGAAGATCAAAATATGAAGCAGACCTTCTACTTTCGGTAGTATCATTTATCTCATGTTCACTGGTTTGTATGAAATATAAGATCTCACTGAGTTGTGGGTTATTTTGTGACAAAGCATCATCAACTAATATATCTGAAAGTAAAATAACCAGATGCTCTTTCTTTTTGTCTTTCAGATGGTTCGGTATAAATTCGACTTCATATGCGTATCAATCTGTCCATTATACTTTTTAAGGTAGTTAGCGAAATAATACAAATAGTAAAAGTATCATTTAAAGACAATAACTATATAAAGAAACAATTGATGATATCAGTCATATCGACAATTTTGTAGATCACGTATTGATGCTCGCCTTTGCTGTTAAATATAAAATGTATAAACGCAAAATGTAGTAAAACATTGCTGCAAAAGCTATAAAGTATTCTACAATTATCTATTTCATGGTGTCAGGCATATTACTTTTTTAGATCATGTTTTACTGATCATGTTTATTTGTACTGTATCTGTTTACCTTAGATAATTAGTTTCAAGATAAAAACTATTTTTTACATTCGTCATCTGAGTGTTATAAACAAAAATAGAAGAAGTCTTTTTGTCTGAAACCAACACACCCAAGGTGGATCGCAACCTGGGAGTCTATATCAAATAGAAATACACATTTTTCATTATAAGATATTTTTAATGTCTATATAAAGATATAACCCATATTTGTAACACTCAGAAACGTGTCCATCCCCCAAACATGTCCGTATGACGCCAGTGAACTCCCAAACATGCCTAGTTGCTAAAGGACGCCAAAACGTGCCCTTGTTAAGGACGCCCAATCATGTCTATATTAAAATAAACAACCAAAATATTTCCAACTTTATTAAAAAGTGATTCGTTATCACAACGGTTTTGATAACAAAAAATCCAGTCGCACTTTTTAAGTGTATTTTATTTATAGATATTGAATTCAATACAAAACTGATAGAAAATATGTTCCTTCTGTTATTCTTTATATCCTGAAACAGTCATAAATTTTGTTACGATACATCAATCATGATGAAACATTTTTAAAACTTATACTGATTTAAAACATCAAATCTACCAATAACACTTCACAATGTGCCAAACCGTTCGACTTCGAAGATTTAGTTCGTGTGCCGGATGTTAAATGCCCTTCTAGATAAAAAGACGTTTTTGTGCCGTCCTACTTACAACGTTCGTTGCTGTATATACTATTTAACACCACCACCTACTAATAGGGAATCAAATGCACATTTCGACAATAAATGGATCTTCAGTGATGCTCGAGACCAAACAAGTAGTATATAAGAAGACACGAATTGCCTCGATGAACATTGATTTCAACTGTACACAAATAAGATAAAACCCAACTGTATGAAGGTCTGGATTGGATTACAGAATAGAGAATAATGGGCCGAAACAATTAAGAGTAGAGAATAAAGAGCTGATAACAGATTATAAAAAAGAATACAGAATTGAACGACGTCAATAACTTCATGTGTGAATATACCTAATGTACAATATTTTATCAATTTTATCTATATTCGTCATGAGTGTGGATAATGTATTTTATCTGTGACCAGCATTAAGATACCTTGTACAAAATACAATACCTAGATTTTTTATCATCTTCTTGTCAATGACGCTTCAGACAATCTTGGCAACTAAATGAGGTCACTATTTTTTACTTTCTTTTTTTTAACTCAATAAATCTTTCAATCTCCGAGAATCGTGTCCAAAAAGCCTCTGCATTGACGTCATTGAATATCGGTTTTCTTCTTATTCTCTTTGGACCGAATCATAAACTCGTTTTCTTCGTTGCATTTGACGTAGAAGTTACCGTCATCACATGTTCAGTGGACATATAAGCGCTAAAAGATTTAAGACTTTTTGTGTCTTGAAATGGACACGTTTCAGCGGATACAAATTGTTTGACACGTTTGGGAGTGTACAAAATCAGACACGTTTGGTAAATAATTGGACACGTTTTGGGATGTGCAATTGGACACGTTTTGGCAAAATGGACATATTTTGGGCATTAGACACGTTTGGGAAAATGGACACGTTTGAGAGTGTTATATTTATATATATTGACAATTTTTAATATATTCATCTGTGTGGATATACTTTAAGGTGAAAACAAAATCAGAAATTGAATAACATGATTGAAATTAGAAAACAAAGACGTATGTTTATCTTTAGAAAATAATGGTGAAGCTTTGTTATATAAATGAGTATATATTAGAGAGAGTAACCGTCCAAGATTATTTCTTTATTAGACACTAACATATTAAGTTATATTTTTTTATGTGTATTACTTTCAAATGGCATTATAGGAATACACTAGTCTTACTCTTTACTCTTTACTTTGCAAACCAAAGTATGGCATAGCGAGTTCGACTGCTTGCAGCGCTCCATTTGTCCAATATGAAAAAGAACGAGAATTAAAAGCATTAGACACGACAAATACATCATCAGCTTTTGACGGTTTCGTCATCTGTTTTTCAACATCAGTCCATATATACCCTGGCATCCATTCCTGCCATGCTCCACCGTATGGATAATTATGCCAAAGACTTATAACTCCATTTATTGGCTGCGGTATAGCGCTTAGAGGAAGTTTATAGATGTGTCCAAGGTATTTATTTGTAACTTTAACCATTTCCTTCCCTATCGAGAACGCGATATCACCATCAGTAACATCACCGTTTTCCTTTCGACCAATTCCTTCCAATAAGATATATGTAATCCAACATCTGTGTACATTGGCTGTAGTAAGGAATTTAATGGGTTAATTTTGATGTTCCGAAATCGTATGTTTGCTTTAATGGAGTATCTGATATGACATAATCGGAGTAAACGGGGAACTTCTCCACCATGGTGAATTGTAAGAGATAATATTTTCCTGCACTAGCGTCTTTTACTGCTTTGGTTATATATTCTCTAATATGGGGTTGATACAAACCCTGCCACTCAAGCCTTTCAAGTGATAATCTATTGACTGCAAGAATTACCTTCTTAGCACACTTCCTTATGCAGGGCCTATTCTAAAATAAAACATTAACTGAAGGTTAAAGCTTTGAGCTTACTTTTAGTGATTGCGAGTATTCTTTGACATGTCATTATTATTTATTGTATCAATTGTACTTGTGTCATTTGCTATCTTTCATATCGATATTTAGAGTTCATTAATTCGAATACAAAGGTACACAAAGAATACCCAATAAAATTTAGTATTTTATTGGTTATTCTTTGCATACCTTTATCATTTCACAAACAGAGATTTGAAAGAGGAATTGAGATCTAAAAGTCTACCCCATTTCCATTCTAAAGTTTAGTTAAACCCATTTGTCATTTAGGTAATTTAGTAGATTTTGGGCATTCTAGAATTTAACATATTGATTGACACCCATTCCATACGCTCGAGGCTCTAAGTTAAAATGAACGATACATCAATCATGATGAAACATTTTAAAACTTATACTGATTTAAAACATCAAATCTACCAATAACACTTCACAATGTGCCAAACCGTTCGACTTCGAAGATTTAGTTCGTGTGCCGGATGTTAAATGCCCTTCTAGATAAAAAGACGTTTTTGTGCCGTCCTACTTACAACGTTCGTTGCTGTATATACTATTTAACACCACCACCTACTAATAGGGAATCAAATGCACATTTCGACAATAAATGGATCTTCAGTGATGCTCGAGACCAAACAAGTAGTATATAAGAAGACACGAATTGCCTCGATGAACATTGATTTCAACTGTACACAAATAAGATAAAACCCAACTGTATGAAGGTCTGGATTGGATTACAGAATAGAGAATAATGGGTCGAAACAATAAAGAGTAGAGAATAAAGAGCTGAAACAGATTATAAAAAAGAATACAGAATTGAACGACGTCAATAACTTCATGTGTGAATATACCTAATGTACAATACTTTATCAATTTTATCTATATTCGTCATGAGTGTGGATAATGTATTTTATCTGTGACCAGCATTAAGATACCTTGTACAAAATACAATACCTAGATTTTTTATCATCTTCTTGTCAATGACGCTTCAGACAATCTTGGCAACTAAATGAGGTCACTATTTTTACTTTCTTTTTTAACTCAATAAATCTTTCAATCTCCGAGAATCGTGTCCAAAAGCCTCTGCATTGACGTCATTGAATATCGGTTTTCTTCTTATTCTCTTTGGACCGAATCATAAACTCGTTTTCTTCGTTGCATTTGACGTAGAAGTTACCGTCATCACATGTTCAGTGGACATATAAGCGCTAAAAGATTTAAGACTTTTGTGTCTTGAAATGGACACGTTTCAGCGGATACAAATTGTTTGACACGTTTGGGAGTGTACAAAATCAGACACGTTTGGTAAATAATTGGACACGTTTTGGGATGTGCAATTGGACACGTTTTGGCAAAATGGACATATTTTGGGCATTAGACACGTTTGGGAAAATGGACACGTTTGAGAGTGTTATATTTATATATATTGACAATTTTAATATATTCATCTGTGTGGATATACTTTAAGGTGAAAATAAAATCAGAAATTGAATAACATGATTGAAATTAGAAAACAAAGACGTATGTTTATCTTTAGAAAATAATGGTGAAGCTTTGTTATATAAATGAGTATATATTAGAGAGAGTAACCGTCCAAGATTATTTCTTTATTAGACACTAACATATTAAGTTATATTTTTTATGTGTATTACTTTCAAATGGCATTATAGGAATACACTAGTCTTACTCTTTACTCTTTACTTTGCAAACCAAAGTATGGCATAGGAGTTCGACTGCTTGCAGCGCTCCATTTGTCCAATATGAAAAGAACGAGAATTAAAAGCATTAGACACGACAAATACATCATCAGCTTTTGACGGTTTCGTCATCTGTTTTCAACATCAGTCCATATATACCCTGGCATCCATTCCTGCCATGCTCCACCGTATGGATAATTATGCCAAAGACTTATAACTCCATTTATTGGCTGCGGTATAGCGCTTAGAGGAAGTTTATAGATGTGTCCAAGGTATTTATTTGTAACTTTAACCATTTCCTTCCCTATCGAGAACGCGATATCACCATCAGTAACATCACCGTTTTCCCTTTCGACCAATTCCTTCCAATAAGATATATGTAATCCAACATCTGTGTACATTGGCTGTAGTAAGGAATTTAATGGGTTAATTTTTGATGTTCCGAAATCGTATGTTTGCTTTAATGGAGTATCTGATATGACATAATCGGAGTAAACGGGGGAACTTCTCCACCATGGTGAATTGTAAGAGAGATAATATTTTCCTGCACTAGCGTCTTTTACTGCTTTGGTTATATATTCTCTAATATGGGGTTGATACAAACCCTGCCACTCAAGCCTTTCAAGTGATAATCTATTGACTGCAAGAATTACCTTCTTAGCACACTTCCTTATGCAGGGCCTATTCTAAAATAAAACATTAACTGAAGGTTAAAGCTTTGAGCTTACTTTTAGTGATTGCGAGTATTCTTTGACATGTCATTATTATTTATTGTATCAATTGTACTTGTGTCATTTGCTATCTTTCATATCGATATTTAGAGTTCATTAATTCGAATAAAAGGTACAAAAGAATACCCAATAAAATTTAGTATTTTATTGGTTATTCTTTGCATACCTTTATCATTTCACAAACAGAGATTTGAAAGAGGAATTGAGATCTAAAAGTCTACCCCATTTCCATTCTTAATTTTAGTTAAACCCATTTGTCATTTAGGTAATTTAGTAGATTTTGGGCATTCTAGAATTTAACATATTGATTGACACCCATTCCATACGCTCGAGGCTCTAAGTTAAAATGAGTAAAAAAAGTTTGTATTGAAAAAAACACAGGCTTACCAGTATAACAAAACCGTTATTTGTCAATTTTGCAGAGGAACATGTAACTTTAAGTTTGTGTTGAATTATACAGTCGATGAACGTCGAAAAGTATGTTTGAAATAATTCCTTTAGTGGAGCACTGGCTATTGAGCTGGTTGCAACGTCGGGGATAGCCAACAAGTAGCCTTACTAACAAGGTGGTACTGACAAAAGATGTTAGACTGATTTCCGCATTTCTACTTACCTTAAAATAAAAAAGATAGGGTATGCCCACGGGAATACCTTCAACCTTACAGACCAGGGGGAACTGACAGTAGGTGTGAACGGAGGCAAGTCATTTCTTTCATCTGCCATTTCGTACCCAAAATTACCATTTCGTATCCAACATTTACCATTTCGTACCCAACGTTTAACATTTCGTACCCACGATAAAAACCATTTTGTACTCTATGGGCAAAATGCATCTACCATTTCGTACCTCATGGACTAAAAACATGTTTACTATTTCGTATCATAAATGTGACCCACCATGACATTTCCAGGTTTATGGTGGTAAACGTCAGAATGAGAAAACGTCGATGTAAAGTCAAGTAACGTAATCGAGGCACCTGTTATTGAATGTCCAATTATAACATGTTGTTTTCATTTTTTATATCATGCGGTAAGCTTTTTGTTGACTTGAGGAAATTTGAATCATATTTATGATATGAAAAACAAGTAGATTTTTTTATGTAGAATTAATAATTTAGGTTAAAATATCGTTTAGACTCGTTCTAAATTCACATAATTTATCTTTTAGATTTTATTTCCTTGGTCTGAATTAAAATTAATTCACAAAGGGGCCAGATGATAACTTTAGATCATTATAGGCATTTCAAAGTGCAGTGTTAATTGTTTTTTTTCTAATGTATTTCCAATACAGATTGCAGCATGAACACCAAGTATTTGAAGTAAATCTCATTGTTTCACATTGTACGGAGAAATATGATCATATGTATGGACATATACCGGTACATGTACATCAAGCTAGATGTGTCTTCCAATTAAGACCCCAATAGAGTCTCGTTCAATGTTCGTTCTTAGGGTTACTCTTTACTCTTTACTTTGCAAACCAAAGTATGGCATAGCTAGTTCGACTGCTTGCAGCGCTCCATTTGTCCAATATGAAAAGAACGAGAATTAAAAGCATTAGACACGACAAATACATCATCAGCTTTTGACGGTTTCGTCATCTGTTTTTCAACATCAGTCCATATATACCCTGGCATCCATTCCTGCCATGCTCCACCGTATGGATAATTATGCCAAAGACTTATAACTCCATTTATTGGCTGCGGTATAGCGCTTAGAGGAAGTTTATAGATGTGTCTAAGGTATTTATTTGTAACTTTAACCATTTCCTTCCCTATCGAGAACGCGATATCACCATCAGTAACATCACCGTTTTCCCTTTCAACCAATTCCTTCCAATAAGATATATGTAATCCAACATCTGTGTACATTGGCTGTAGTAAGGAATTTAATGGGTTAATTTTTGATGTTCCGAAATCGTATGTTTGCTTTAATGGAGTATCTGATATGACATAATCGGAGTAAACGGGGGAACTTCTCCACCATGGTGAATTGTAAGAGAGATAATATTTTCCTGCACTAGCGTCTTTTACTGCTTTGGTTATATATTCTCTAATATGGGGTTGATACAAACCCTGCCACTCAAGCCTTTCAAGTGATAATCTATTGACTGCAAGAATTACCTTCTTAGCACACTTCCTTATGCAGGGCCTATTCTAAAATAAAACATTAACTGAAGGTTAAAGCTTTGAGCTTACTTTTAGTGATTGCGAGTATTCTTTGACATGTCATTATTATTTATTGTATCAATTGTACTTGTGTCATTTGCTATCTTTCATATCGATATTTAGAGTTCATTAATTCGAATAAAAGGTACACAAAAGAATACCCAATAAAATTTAGTATTTTATTGGTTATTCTTTTGCATACCTTTTATCATTTCACAAACAGAGATTTGAAAGAGGAATTGACTCTAAAAAGTCTACCCCATCCATTCTCAATTTTAGTTAAACCCATTTGTCATTTAGGTAATTTAGTAGATTTTGGGCATTCTAGAATTTAACATATTGATTGACACCCATTCCATACGCTCGAGACTCTAAGTTAAAAATGAGTAAAAAAAAAAGTTTGTATTGAAAAAAAAACACAGGCTTAACCAGTATAACAAAAACCGTTATTTGTCAATTTTGCATGAGGAACATGTAACTTTAAGTTTGTGTTGAATTATACAGTCGATGAACGTCGAAAAGTATGTTTGAAATAATTCCTTTAGTGGAGCACTGGCTATTGAGCTGGTTGCAACGTCGGGGATAGCCAACAAGTAGCCTTACTAACAAGGTGGTACTGACAAAAGATGTTAGACTGATTTCCGCATTTCTACTTACCTTAAAATAAAAAAGATAGGGTATGCCCACAGGAATACCTTCAACCTTACAGACCAGGGGGAACTGACAGTAGGTGTGGACGGAGGCAAGTCATTTCTTTCATCTGCCATTTCGTACCCAAAATTACCATTTCGTATCCAACATTTACCATTTCGTACACAACGTTTAACATTTCGTACCCACGATAAAAACCATTTTGTACCCTATGGGCAAAATGCATCTACCATTTCGTACCTCATGGACTAAAAACATGTTTACTATTTCGTATCATAAATGTGACCCGCCATGACTTTTCCAGGTTTATGGTGGTAAACGTCAGAATGAGAAAACGTCGATGTAAAGTCAAGTAACGTAATCAAGGCACCTGTTATTGAATGTCCAATTATAACATGTTGTTTTCATTTTTTATGTCATGCGGTAAACTTTGTTGACTTGAGGAAATTTGAATCATATTTATGATATGAAAAACAAGTAGATTTTTTTATGTAGAATTAATAATTTAGGTTAAAATATCGTTTAGACTCGTTCTAAATTCACATAATTTATCTTTTAGATTTTATTTCCTTGGTCTGAATTAAAATTAATTCACAAAGGGGCCAGATGATAAACTTTAGATCATTATAGGCATTTCAAAGTGCAGTGTTAATTGTTTTTTTCTAATGTATTTCCAATACAGATTGCAGCATGAACACCAAGTATTTGAAGTAAATCTCATTGTACGGAGAAATATGATCATATGTATGGACATATACCGGTACATGTACATCAAGCTAGATGTGTCTTCCAATTAAGACCCCAATAGAGTCTCGTTTAATGTTCGTTCTTATGGGTTTTATTTATCTATGCCTTCTTCGAACTACATAAAAAGATGTATGTGTTGTTGAAAGTTTTCGTACATCCCTTTCACCTGCATGCTGTTTGACTGTTTCATTTTACTTTGCATTAACAGATCTTTGGTGTAATCACTTTGTCTGGATACATGTACAAAATGTATTCACAATACGATAATAGATGAAATTAGAAAGCATATTAAATAATACGCAGCTTCTTGATGGTTTATTATATATCTTGGTATTCACTTTCTTAGTTTTCCTTAAGAGAAAGAAAAATGTTTAAATCATTATTATTTAGATTACTTACTTCGGTACATTGTTGCTATGGCAACCGTATGGTGATATAGTAATTAAAAGAGACTAGAATCCCCCTCCCAAAAAAAAAACAATATTACAAGTTTCATAGATAAATATAATAGATGAACATACATGTGTAAAATTGAAAGAAAATGAATATTTTTAATAAAATCGAAAGGAATAAAAATGACCATAATTTTGTTTTGTCCGGGTGTTTTGAATCTATGTATACTTCAGAAAAATGCGATTAACTCATCTTGACCCTTGTACCGTCATAAGCCTGAAAATCTCATGGATTGTCACATATTTGTAAAAGTTATCATGATTTTAATTTTTTTTAAATATAACATAAATAACATTATGCATCCAGCCGTAGAAATTGTATAAAGACCGATGATTGGTTTGATATAATAAAAATAAATAGTATGAAAATATTATTCTCTAGCTTGAAGTCAAATGATATTATTGCCTTAATCCTATATTCTAATTTTCGGACAAATTAACACATATATATGTTTAGATTCTTTAGATTAAAATTGAGAATGGAAATGGAGAATATGTCAAAGAGACAACAACCCGACCAAAGAGCAGACAACAGCCGAAGGCCACCAATGGGTCTTCAACGCAGCGAGAAAATCCCGCACCCGGAGGTGGTCCTCAGCTGGCCTCTAAATAAAATTGTGTACTAGTTCAGTGAAAATGGACGTCACACTAAACTCCAAAACATCTAAATGAACTAAAATTTTAAAAAAACATACAATACTAACAAAGGCCAGAGGCTCCTGACTTGGGACAGGCGCAAAAATGCGGCGGGGTTAAACATGTTTTGTGAGATCTCAACCCTCCCCCTATACCTCTAGCCAATGTAGAATAAAGAAACACAGCAATACGCACAGTAAAACTCAGTTCAAAAGAAGTCCGAGTCCGATGTCAGAATAGGTAACAAAAAAAACTAAGCAAAATGACAATGATACATAAATGAACAAAGGACTACTAGCAGTTACTTACATACCAGCTCCAGACCTCAATTAAACTGATTGAAAGATTATGTCTTCATCATATGAAAATCAAGTACAATCCCTCCCGTAAAAATCAATATAATGGAATTTTATGCGACTGTCATACAAGTGAAAGGTTTAGCTAGTTATAAAACTAGGTTCAATCCACCATTTTCTACATCAGAAAATGCCTGTACCAAGTCAGGAATATGACAATGTCCATTTATTTGATGTGTTTGAGCTTTTGATTTTGCCATTTGGTTAGGGACTTTCCGTTTTGAATTTTCCTCGGAATTCGGTATTTTTGTTATTTTACTTTTTAAGCTCATTTATTTTGTATCCTTATACCTAACCTTCTAAATTTAAAAAACGTGTGGAAGATATCTTTTTTAGTGTGTATTGCAATTTTTCTAAAAGTATTATTTTTAAAAAATCAATGCATATGATATATACATTTAGGTTCAAATACACCTGACGATAATCATTTGAATAATTCTCAATATTTAGGCACACGTCGCAATTTCAAATGGCACGTGTGTTCAATCAACATTTTTAAATAAAATGCTACCTTTTTAAAACAATACGCCAGTACGGTGCATGTCTTTGGTTACAAGTTTATCACGGTAGGTATAGTGTCCGGTTGGGATCGTGGTTTTTCGAGTGATTTGGTCGGGTTTTTCGAGTGAATATGATCAAAAATGTAAACAAACAGACTTCCTTTCTGAAAAAAGATGCTAGAACCTTATATACAAGATGGAAGATAAATTAGTATTTTTGAAAAAAAAGATGTTATCAACCCTACATTATTTTGTTTTAAAAACGTTTAATTTAGACTTACAAAGGTTTATTCCAAAATATAGATTAAAGCCATTTTTATACACATACCAATGCAAATGTCAACGGAAATGTGCACATTGAATCTATATATATTTAGATATACAGCCACTTTACAAAAATTCTTGTTTTTGCATTGAAAAGGACATTTTGGAGAGTAAATTCATTTTTATGTCCGTGTTTTTTCGAGAGCAGTCCGTGCTTTTTTTCGAGTGTGTCCATGTTTTATCGAGTGAAAAAACAAAATTCATATGGCTTAAAATGTAATATGTCAGTGCATTTACGTTTAAAAAACAATTAAAAGGTTCAAATAAAGTATTTTTCCAGGCACGAAACAATGCATTACACAGTTTGATAATGCTGTATTATTACGTACACTTCATAAAAAGTCATCGTTCAGAAATCTTCATGTTAGTATACCGATATGAATTTCATACAGTAAATATTTCGTGATGTAAGCAATCTTTATGTGAGCTCAGACATGTTGGATTGAGACGTACGTACACATAGTGTGTAAAGCGGGTAAATGTGTTTTTTACAGAAAATATATCCTTAATGGTTCATTTACTATTTGTCTTGATTGTAATATTAGCTATCTTGGTGTAATCAGGAGTGTACAGAATTTTACACCGGTGTTGAAAATCTATAAACTCTGAGGCGCAGCCGAAGGTCGTATCCATTTTCAACACCGGTGTAAAATTCCGAACACCCCTGATTGCACAAAGATAACGAATTTATTTCTTTTTTAGCGTTCGTTTACTATTTTTATTCCCGGGAATAAAATTGAAAAAAAAATCTTATGACGAACTTCCACTACACATTTTTCAACACCGACGATGCTGTGCATTGTCAAATATTATCTATTTAAATTTATTTTTATTTGTGGAAAATTTGAAAATTTGACTATTTGGGAATATTTGAGAATATTTTTTTTTTATTTATTTATTTTTTTTTTTTTTTTTTTGAC
This sequence comes from Mytilus coruscus, assembly GCA_017311375.1. Lineage (NCBI taxonomy): Eukaryota > Metazoa > Mollusca > Bivalvia > Mytilida > Mytilidae > Mytilus > Mytilus coruscus. The sequence continues at coordinate 37,813,622 of CM029607.1, read as the reverse complement.
ACAAAATTTCAGAATTTTATTTTTTAAATTTAAGTTTTTATTATTATTTTTTCCAAAATTTTAATTTTCATAATTTTGGCAAAAAATCAGTTTTTTGGAAATTTTGGCATATTTTTTTAATTCTTGGTGAACTAGGATGGGGTGTTATTTGCACCAAGTAATGAATCAATTAGATTGCAAGATTCTTGCTTCATAAGAAATAATGTTTTATCGGACACAGTAATAACACACCAACATAGCTTCATTTCCATCAGAAATTAAAAGAATAAAAATTGACAATGCATATTTGTGAAGTGAACGCATATTATATACACATTTATTCTTGTTTATGATTATTTCAAAAGGATCGTATTGAAGCTTACAGATTATTTATTTCTTTGTTTATTAAATACACTGGACAAGTCCCCGAGTTTATCATCAGTTCGGTAGTCCGTCCTTCAGTATTGACATGATGTATAACAAACCTTTCTAAAATTATTTACCTCCAAGGGGGGCAGAGGAATAGAAATATGGTCACTTAAGTCCTCTTCCGACCGACCCTTGCCAAAGTGGGACGTTCGTTTGGCTGTGTGGGATGTTCAAATACACAGTCACGTCCGGTCAGAATAGGGCGTGTACAGAGAGTGCTAAGCTCGTTGCACGTTAAGAACCCTTGCAACAGCTCTTTGAAGGGTCCGTATGTACGTAGGTTGCCTGTTGCAAGGCAAAATTTCTGTCCATATCGAATATACTCTCATTTTCAGTGGCAGTCTAAATTTCCCAAACGTCCTCTGTTACAGGACCTACTTATTGGATCTATTGTTAATTTGTTCTCGTCCTGAACATGCATGACATGATTGAATAATTGTATAATGACATGTGGAGTATACATCAATAAAACAGTTTTAACCAAGATATTATACATATATAAATCTTCCATGAGGTACGAAATGGTATACATACAAACCTTCCATGTGGTTCGAAATTGTATACATATAAATCTTCCATGATATACGAAATGTTATACATACAAATTTTCCATGAGGTACGAAATGGTATACATATAAATCTTCTATAATGTACGAAATGGCGCACATCAATGAGACAGTTTCTACGAAGAAATGAAACACATATAAATCTTCAATGAGGTACGAAATAGTATACATATAAATCTTCCATGAGGTACGAAATGGTATACATGTTAATATTCCATGAGGTACGGAATGGTCAAGGTACGAAATGGTCTGGGTACGAAATGTTTTTTGCCAGGGTACGAAATGGGGGGTACGAAATGACTATAGTTCGTATGGACAAGACACAAAACGACGAAAAGTATATTCTAAATAATTCCAGTACGGTAGCACTGGCTATTGAGCGGTTTGCAACTGCGAGGATAGACAACTAGTAGCATAACAAACCAGGTGGTACTGATATTAACATTTACGATACCAGTTTTTCTGTTCCAGATGCGCATTAAGACAATAAATGTCTCTTCGGTGAAAGGCGAGAGACCAATTTCCGTACATGTCTTTCTCGAATATGGTATGCATTGATAGGTTTTAACTACCAATTTCAATTCTAGTTGCTTTCCCAATTCAATGTATTCGTTGATTGCTAGCTAAAAGTTTACTGTGTTACATTTTTTAAAACAATAAATGGATAATGCAGAACAGGTGACTCTCACCAGATTACAAAATAGCGATAGTTTTGATGATTTAAAATACATGAGTTATTATGCTGGGTAAAATGGGTTATCAAAAACTACACTTGAAATCCAGAAAAGATGCTTCCGACGCAAGAAAATTTATAAAGTATTGAACTAGTACACATTTTTGTTTAGGGGCCATCTGAAGCCCGCTTCCGGTGCGGGATTTTCTCGCTGTGTTGAAGACCTATTGGTGGCCTTGGGCTGTTTTCTGCTCTTTGACACATTCCCCATTTCCATTCTCAATTTTATTTTCATTATTTAAAGTGTTTTTATATCAATTAATTTTCAAGTATTTATTTTATCAATAAAAGTATTGTTTATATAATTTTCATTTTATCATTATGATTATTATTACTAAAAAATATTACCGCATTATGCATTTGTTTTAAAATAATTACCGAAATAATGCGTGTCCTTCCATTTCTGGTAACCGTGGGTTCAAAATACAAATTATAAATCCCACTTTTCGTTTTCCGAATTGCTTTCAGGTGGTGATTAAGCTTGATATGATGCCTGGTAGGGTAACAAAATAATAAAACGATGTTATTTGAAAATCACACAATAAATATATTTTACGGATGAACATGAATTTATGTGAAATGATATATATAATATAATCATATTCATAAGACGACGTAAATTAGCGATATCTCGGATATTTTGTAAATATTGCTAGCAACTAGAGAAGGCAGAACTGCATATGAAATGCATTTTTTTCTATACTTTTGATAAAGCAAATTGAAAGAAGTACAAATGTATAGGATATACGTAAATATCGCTAAAAATGTAGGATAATTTGAATTCAAATTGCCTTCTCTCTAAAACCTGTCCTTTAAAGTTTTGTTTGAAAATATATGTTATTGTAACTTTATATAAGGGTTTCGCCACTGATGAATCCTGTGAAGACGAAAGCGCGTCCGGTGTACCAAATTATCAGCGTGGTATCTTTGATGCGTTTTTATTGATAAAAAATTATAATCGGGTTTAACGAATTGGTATGTAGTTCATCGTGCTCTAGTTAAATGCAAAGTTTCCTAAAAATCCGTAACATCGGCCATTTACGTAATATATTTTTACTACATGTCACCTTAGATATATACAGATTAAGTCACCTTGCTGGATAATAAGGTCAACAAAATTCATAACAAATATTGTCTTCCTTAAGCATATCAATCTTAGATTTCAAAACGTTCACAAATAATACAAGTCTCCCCTCAAAACACATTCATTTGGTTAATTCGTGTTATATTGAACAATTTTTGAGTGATACTCAGCAGCATTTATGGGGTAAATTGATTACAATTAAATTAAGACAGTAAAAAAATATTGATACCTATTTCTATGTGCACGAAACGTGTTTCATCAATAACCTTCATTATGAACTCTAGATAATTAAAGTTTGACAAGCCAATAAAATGGAACAATTGTAAATAAAAATACAAAAGATCATAAAACCAGGGAAAATTGCTTAGATAAACTTAGTGTGAATGAGATGCAAACTTAGTTTTCATACAATAATTACAAAATTAATGTTTACTTAACTATAACTTTAACAAATTGTATAACATAAATTTTCAAAATACTGACATTTGTATTAAAAAAAAAAAAAAAAAACAATTACCGATTTCCATGATGATGACGCGCGTTTCTGGAATACCTTTATCGGATTTATTCGAGACATTCGTGAATATGAAAAACGGGAATAGTCGATAATGACTACTCTCTTGTCATCGGATAGATATTTGAATCATTGGCAGTCACTCCACATTTCGTTATTTTCCAGTTGAAACGATATTCCAGGGCATGTATTTCCTATCATGATTTCCTGATAAGGTTTGATGCTCACAGGAAAGCTATAAAAACCAAGAGTTCCACGTGGTGAAGTTGAAAGCATCACTTCGTAAATTTTAAGGACGCCATCACGAGTTGGTTGACCGTCATGGAATAACTGTTCACAGATGATAGCGGATATGTTCCATTTGTAGTAACTACAATCCCGCCCCTTTCCCCGATTGTGACCTACGAATTAGACTTATTACCGGGTTTGTACCCACGGATGCCATATGTTAATCAAGATCTGCTAACCATTCCGAAGAACCTGAGATCAACCAAGTTTTTGGTGGGGTTCGATATGCTCAGTCTTTAGTTTTCTATGTTGTATTGTGTATACTGTTGTTTGTCTGTTTGTCTTTTCATTTTTAGCCATGGCGTTGTCAGTTTATTTTCGCCTTATGAGTTTGAATGTCCCTTTGGTATCTTTCGCATCTCTTCTATAACATCAACTTAGCATGAGGGAGTTACAACATTTTTAAGTTGAGGGTTTTTTGCTCTGTTCATCTAATGAGACTTGATCAGCGTTTATCACTGTGTGTCTTTATATATTATTGATGGGATTTTTTAAAACCAGAGAGTGTTCTCAGCTACAATCTCATCGAATGGCGACAGCATGAGATATGGCCGTGAAACATCCTTAAGTTGAAAAGACCAGTCATAATCTATTTACTGCTAGTTTGCCTATGACTACGTTGATGTTAGCATTGACAACGTCACATGCGCCCTTTGTTTCTAGCGATAATTTTCTATCCAAAGCGAGTAGCATGATATGAAAACATATCACAAAAAGATCAAAGGACAAATACACTAAATAGCGATATGAAAAATTATCACAAAAAAGATCAAAGGAAAAATACACAAAATAGCGATAATGTCTTATATAGATTACTAAGCTATGTCATAGTCGGTATTCTTGATAGTGTTACTGTTTAAGATTTCAAATTTGTGTATTATTCATTGATTTTTTGTAGTGTGTATTGAATAAACTTATATATACCGATTCTTTTTATAACTTTATAAGAAGATCTTTAAATAGTGTCTCCCTTGCTGGAAAACATTTCAATATCTTCAATCAATGCTGATGTCTTGTTTTCATATTTTTAGTTCTTCAGCTAATTGAAATGAGTTCATACTATGCTGGATAGTTCGTGGTATGTTGTTTCATTGGGTTTCTCATTGAGTTATTGTGTGTACCGTATTGGCTGGAGTACGATGCAGATTGGGAGATTTATTAGTGATTGACACTTACCTATATCTATATAGGCTTTGAGTAAATATGTTATGTCAGTTATAACAAGGAATAATGTTTTAAATGTGTAATGCTTGTTCCTGCATCCACTGAATTTACCATCACATCAACCATCATACATTCAATTTCATAATGAAATGTTATTGATGGTCCAAAATATTTGAAGGGACTCAAAATCAAACAAAAGAGCCTACTTTTGTAGTAACGACCTTTTCACGTTAAATGATCATCAATTATATCAACTGTTTATAAAACTTTAAATTTTTCAAAACACTAAGGATTTTCTAATCCAGGAGTAGATAACCTTAGCTGTATTTGACAAAACCTTTCGGAATTTTGGATTCTTTTAACTTTTTTTATTCGAGCGTCACTGTCTTTTGTAGACAAAACGCGCGTCTGGCGGTCAAAATCGTAATCCTGGTATCTATGATTAGTTTATTCCATTTTGAAAAACTTATCTTTTCCCTCTTGAATTCTGTTATCGCTAAACCTTCATTTTCTGCCCAGTACGCAAATTCTAAAAGCCAACATAAAATTTTAAATATTAGAAACAGATCAATTACAATGAAGCATAAAGGCAAACAGGTTATATGTCTGCATAAATGTTTGTAATACACAATAGTGAAGAATGGATAACACGAGAAAATTTTAACGTATTGTGCTTATTGTGCTTGAAATGACATGACTCACCTTTTACTTTTACGTAAAAACCTTTCAAGTAACGTTTTTGGTATTGATTGAAATCCTTTTGTCACAGTTAGAACTTCAGCTTTTTCACTAGATGGAGGAGATGTCATTACTTCAACCGATGCACTTATATCAAACTCTAGCGAATCAAACGACGAAGTTTCTGTGATATACTTATGCGCTTCTGGTGTTAAGAATTTATTATACAAAGACATGACACTACAAAAGTGAAATATGAAATGGAAAATATAATACATTATGCTTAACAATCATTTATATACTTTTACATAATGTTTTAATGTCTTTTTCTTTCTAAACTTAATTTTCATATTCATCAATTTTGGAATATTGCAAAAGGTAATTCGCGTTGCTCAGTGTTTAGTTTTCTATGTAGTGTTTGCAGACTGTTTTTTTGTATCGTGGTGTTTTAGCGTTTTTCCATTATGCAGTCAGTTTTTCTTCCATTTAAGAATCTTTATTGCTCCCCTGGCATCTTCGGCTTATTTTTTTTCAAACGAGAGACTTTTTTCTACAGGGTCAAATGTAGTATTTTCTTATAAAATATTTTAAACTGAGTTTAACTCTGCGTATTGCTGTGTGTTTGTTTATTCTACATTGTCTAGAGGTATAGGGGGAGGGTTGAGATCTCACAAAACATGTCTAACCCCGCAGCATTTTTGCGCCTGTCCCAAGTCAAGAACCGTTAGTCTTGTTTGTTTTGTTTTTTTTTTTTTTTTAATTTTTGTTCATTTATATGTTTTGGAGTTTAGTGTGACGTCCATTTTCGCTGAACTAGTATAAATTTTTGTTTAGGGTCAGCTGAAGCCCGCCTCTAGGTGCGGGATTTTCTCGCTGTGTTGAAGACCCTTTGGTGGCCTTTGGCTGTTTTCTGTTGTTTTGTCGGCTTGTTGTCTCTTTCACACATTCTCCGTTTCCATTCTCAATTTTAGTTGTCAAATAAAGGTTCTGAAATGTATGCCTTACCTTTGCTTATACATTTCTATTCCATCGACATCTTTGATATAAAAATGTTTTACATCTTCTGGAACATTGGTCGTTAATACATCGGTGTAGTTCTTATACATTTCCCTAAAATAAATTCATAACCATCCATGATTTCAACTTCAAAGAATAGATAGTTTAAAATATTTTGTGTTCTACCTTTCAAACGTTTTACATCTTTTTCTTTTTGAATGACGAGAGTACGTCAGTGAGGTTATTTTAGAAACACAAGATTGTGTTGTGGATCCAAAATCATATAACTTGGCATTTACTACCAATTTATCAATTGCCGCTGCCGATGGCGTATCAATCTCCGAAGATACCCTGCCAATTAGACAGTGCTTTCGTAGTGGCATGATTTTATTAATTTATTTCGGTTGTATATTTTCATTTCAAAAATAATGTAATTGCGCTTTAAGTCCAACATAGTAACTCCCTCAGGCAAACTTGTATTTCTCTGGTTTTAACTGCTGGGCTTAAGTCCTGTGGTTTATTTTTGCTCGTAAAAGTTTGATGTTGTATGTTTTTGACTTCAAAATGTTTTGGTAAAGGGTGTACCAGATCAAGGTTCTTCTAGAAAAACTGGCTATGAGTAGACACATTTAAACACTTTTTAATAACTGTGCAGAAATTATTACTGATATAGCCATTATGATAGTTATCTGAACTAGTTAAAACAAAGCGTACACCATGTACAAGATTGTGTTAATAGACCTTTTCAATAATTGTCTACATATACAGTTGACAACGACACCGACAGATAGAATAGGCTAAAATGTATGGGGTCTTTTCAATAACAGTAATAATCGTATATATGAATATTAATAGTAGTCTACTGGCATGAAACAATGTTTACCTGTATGTCTGCTATACTTTGATTTTCTTTTTGTAAACCATTTGTTTATTGAAATTCACTTTTATTTTTGAATTGCGTATACGTATTAAGTAAAGGAAGGGTCTTAATATCTAATTTAATCTTTTTAAACAATGAGCTTCTAGTTTCATTAAAGAAATTGGGAAAATGAAAAAAAAAGTATTTTTGTAGAAAATGTTTAATCAAACAATGTTTTACGTCTATTAACAAGAGAGGTACACAATTTTGGCATCTCATTATTTAAGTTTTCAGTGACAATACGATAAAATGTTCGGCACTTTCGTTTCAAATTATCCGACCTACGATTGATCTCCGATGTCGTAAATGCTATTACCAAAAGGTGGCGATTCGGGGAGATTTTATCACACACTCTTCTGTGAAATATAGCTGACCATCTCTACTAACTTGCTGCATCATTATGAACTGTTTGGAATAATACTGACCAACGGTCAATTAGTTCGTGATCGTGGGACAACAAACCCTTGTGTGAGTCGGCATGTTGGCCTTTTTCAAAACTCATTACGCAAGGAGATAATTAAGTGTAGAGGTATAAAAAGAAGCATTCCACAAACGAGTTATTCGTATAATAATGTATATGTAGATGAAAACGGATTCGGATGCTAATTGATTGAGGTCCATTTTTACTTGAAGGTTATACAATTTGGCGTGAAGTATCGTACATTTGAGGGAGAGACAAAAAAACAGATAAATCTGAAAATATCTGATTCTTTCAAAATAGTCTAGTAGCCTTAAATCGAATATGATTTCTGAATGATTTTTATCTTTGAAACAACCCTCAATTTTACCTGTAACTTGTATATGGTATTAACTGGTGTCGAGGGTTATTGAAAAGGTCTATCATGTTACATACGAATGTTGGTCAAATGTCGCCAGAAAATACACTCATATCGTCTTACTATTTTAATTGTATTTTAAAATCCATTGGTGATAACACTAACATGTAACACTAATGACGATGTAAAAAGGTGATTTTGGTCTCCTCCATGTTGTCTCATTGCTAGTTTTTTTTTTGTAATTCTCATCTTCAATGTACCCTTTTTACTTCCTTAATTGATTTGAAACAATCTGGAATCAACTTCAATTCCTATGTACCAATATTAAAATTGAATTTTAATTCAAAAATGGTTTATAAAACGATATCGTTTTGGTAAGAATAATAGACAAACAGACAAACATTTTGTTAAAGCCATTTAACTACTAGTTATATTTATATACCATAATTACTATAGTCGGTGTCGTGGTCAACTGTCAACAGTTATTAAAAAAGTCTATTTGCAACCAATATACGGTTTTTGTTTCAGCAAATTACATTGTGATATTTCTTTTTTGTAGACCGGTGGTTAAAAAGGAATGATTGTATAGTTAAAAATCCAATTGCTAGATGTGAAAATAAATTAGATATTTTTATATATCAATAATCTTTAGTTATAAGTTTTGAATCTAAAGATGTAAGCAGTAACTATAATATTTCTTAACGCGAAAGAAAAGAAGAATAACGAACAATGTAACACATTTCTCAATCGAACACATATTATAACAATTCGAATAAACAGAATTAATTATGTACCATTGCAGTTGTTTAACTGGTTTTCTTTCATTGGGATGCAGCTTATATGGTGTTTTGATACCACCTAAATCTTGATGACGCAAATGTTCTCCACGTACGTACACAGTAGTATCTTTTGATGGTCCCGTGCCTAAAACGAATTTTTCAATCTGTAGTCCTAGCTCCCGTATGGTATCATGGAGTAATTTATGCGCTGAAAAACGAAAATACCAATTTAAATATTTCGTGCGTCCGACGCTCTCTTTCTAGATTTACTTTCATCTGAAACGCTAAAACCGAACTATTTGAAAGCAAAGGATGTATAAGACCTACGCACGCGAAGCACTAATTCATCCGTGTTTGGCTTAAAAAAAGACAGGCGAAGGATATCAAAGGGACATTCAAACTTATAAATCGAAAATAAACTGACAACGCCATGGCTAAAAAAGAAAAAGACAAACAGACAAACAAAAGTACACAAAACACAACATAAAAACCTAAAGACTAAGCAACACGAACCCCACCAAAATTTAGGGGTGATCTTAGGTGCTCCGGAAGGGTAGGCAGATCCTTCTCCACATGTGGCACCCGTCGTGTTGCTCTTAACTTTCATTCTTTTTTTGGTTTTATCAGCTTTTGAATGTATGTTATAATTTTGAATTGTTCAATAGTTCAATGTAGTTTGGCATAGAACATACCTGAAGAAACATTTATTGTCGAAATGTCTATATGGTGCAGTAACATTGGTACCGTTGATGTACGGTATTGAAGTTCAGTTTGTTTGTTAAATGAACCTGGTGGTATTATGTGATGAAATATGTTTTGCTGTTTTTATAGAGTAATACCAATTTCCCTTGTACTTCTTCCACAAGGTCAAAATTTAATAAAAGTTGTTAAATCCGATTTAATATTTGATATTACAGAGTCTATGTCACATACTTCAAATAATAATTCACAATTTTAGATATGTCCATAAAATCAAAAAGTTATTCAGCGCTACATGTTGCTTTGAATGCATTTTAATACAAAATATTGATTTTGCATTTGTAAAAGTTTGCATCGAAAGACATCGCTAACCAAAATAAATTAGTTCGTATCCAATAGACAATACATAGCTTTACTGAAATATATGTTTGGTTTGAGTGTATGATGTCCTCTTTGTGTTTTTGTTATATAACATAATATAACGTTGTTTGTGAAGACAATTGTGTAATATATGTATCCAATATAGTGAAAAAATTCAGGTCTTCATCTTTGGTTGATAGTCCAAAGGAACAAAAAAACAAACCTATAACTATTCAGGATTTACTCTTTGGTTAGTGTCGCGGCTGTATACGCTGAGTTTTCAAAGGAATTGTCAATACCTAATTCCGCTATCAAGCAGTTTGTGTAATGTGATTTACATCACAAAACGATGTTGTTTGCGGCTTTATCTTCAGGAACAACAACATATTTGTCATGGTCATAGGACAGATGTTCACCAAAATTTGAGTCTTTAAAGGTGTAATACCACCAAATCATAGTACGTCACATCCGGTTGCATACGAAAAAGGGTCGAAAAAAATATATTCTCTTGAATTTGATAGTTGTAGGAAATTAATCCTACATTTCATTGCAGTAAAACATTTCTGAGTCATAAACATATGTCTTGGGTGTTTCAAAGCTCCATTATTTTTTTTATTTGGTGTTCTATATAATATTTTGGAAACTTGAGGTTACATGGTTACTAAAGCTTGTATACAGGGAAAAAAGGGGTGAAAATTTGATTGGTACTTCCAGTGATGGTTATTTTCTTATATACAATGAAATGTTATGTAAAATTTTGTCTATAGTACTGGACAGGATAAAACTTTACTCATGCCAAGTATTTATTTATTTTAATCAAAGATAAATTCTGCACAATTTTTTGAAAAGTGCAAATTTAACAAAGACTAATAGGGGAAAATCAATTGTGGTATTACACCTAAAGATTGATGTAGCATGTGTATCAGTGGACCTTTTGTTTTTTTGTTTTTTGTTTTTTTTTTATTATTCTAATCTATATCAATAACCTCACAGCCTTAACCGCGTTTGTAAAGAGTATCTACGTCTTCAGTTTCGCGTTCAGCCCATTGCCTAGCATATGTCTTGCCTGAATCCATCAGTATTTTGAAATTGTGTTATAACCTTTGTAGAATCTTAAGGTAAGTTAAATCTATTCATTTGTATTATTATCGCTTTATTTCAGATACAAATAATTTCAAGAATAAGCATTGTTATATTCGCACAGCAATTAAGGATAAACCTAGAAGTGACGGTTTGTTGTAAATGACCTTTTTTGGAGATAGATTGAAGCACGTCATGCTTCTAATTTTTTCTCGTATTGTATAAAAATAATTTTCAATTAAATATAAGTGCTTTTCATCAGAAATGGTCATAAAATTATATGAAACCAACAGCTTGCAAAAAAAAATCAAAACAAGGAAAAACTATTTTATGTCAATATTTATGCAATCGGATTTGACACAAGTTATCACAACTTATTTTAAGCCCTCTCCTTATAATAACAATACAAATATATAATGACTGTAAAAACATGCATAGCAAGGCATTAGTTTAAGTAAAATGCAAGAAAGCAAGTGAAAACCTGATAGATATATACAACTAAGAGAAAGAGAGAAGAAAATAATGCATTAATGTCCAAAAACAATCACTGAAAAAAACAACCAAACAAACACCGATTAAAACATGTTTAATCGCTTCTTTCGTCATCCAATGGATACATTTGATTGTTTGATTGCTGTTAAACGCCACTTTCAAAACTATTGTGCTATTTCGTGGCGGTCAGTTTTTATTGGTGGATGAAGCCAGAGTGCCCGGAGAGAACCACCGACCTTCGGTAGGAAAACTGATAATCCTAGTCAATTAAGATAAGAGTCGAGTGCACCTGCCCCGTGCGGGATTGGAATTCACAACATCAGTGTTGACAGGCTTTTGGTTCAATAGTTTGACTACTTAGACCACTCGGTCACCGAGGCCCCTGGATAAATTTGAAAAAAAAAGCAATTGCAAATCATCCTTTTTCGCCACTCAATTTGGCCCATTCATTTCCGCCATTTAGAAGGACAGTAGCGGATTCAGTCGAATATTGCCGATTGTCATCCTCTTAAAAAGTAGAATTAAAGCGCGTTTTATTTGTTATGGTGATGACATAGTTAACATGAACCATTGCCTGGACACGGGATTCAAATTTAACCTCTTCCCGAATTCATAGTACATTAACATTGCAACATGATTTAACGTCTGCTCAATCAAATACAACACAGTACAAAAAGTTCATCTTATTTTCATGAAAATGTGGAAACCTACTCAAGGAAAGATACATACGATTGATATAATTTTAAATCATATCAAAACAATTCTTCACAAATACTTATAAGGATTGTTAAAGAACAAGATTGCAGTAGAAAACAAAGAAAAGTCATTCATTGAGATTTACAGTAGAACTAATCTAAGTACTCGAGTACTCGTTGACATCCCTAGAATTAAGTAAACAATTTAAAATTACGTTGGACGGTAAGTACAGTTGGCCTGGGCTTTTGATGGTGTTCAAAATATCTTCACACCCTTTTATTAGACTCGTACAAAATAATATAATACATGTACTACAGGTTGGGTTCTTTTGTGGGGTTCGAAAAAGAGAAAAAAACAATCATAAGATATAATGGATATTTTTTTTCTAAATGTGTAGTAAATATTTTTTAAATGTTTTCCCATGATATGTTTTATGCAAGGCATCCCTGAACATTTGTTGTAATATTCACTTGATTTTTAACTTAATTTCGTGTATCGTCAACTAAATTATACTATATTTTCAATACTTGACATCAATAAATATATGACAGAAATTAAAAAGTAGTTTCTTTTATCAACTTTCATGAAACCATATTAGTATGTAAAATGTTAAAAAGTAAAAAGAAGAATAAGATATCAAATGGTTTAAATTGGGTTCGCAGAATAGAGAATAATGGTCAAAAAGTGCAGAATGAAGTGCAAAAAATACAAAGAATAGAGAAAAATAGGCCGAAACAAAAAAAATGTGGTGCTGAAATATAAAGAATAGAGAATAAGAGTCAAAATATATAAAGAATAGAAAAAATGGTCTAAAAGGTTGAAGAATAAAGAAATGAAGGACCCCATCCAGACCCTCATGTCAAGTTGGTAATAAAAAATAATAAGGTGAAGAAGACAGACAATCAAATGGTTAAAATGAAAAAGACGAAAGACAAACGAATCCATAAAACACTACACAGAAAACTATAGATTGAGCAGTACTAACCCAAAGACTAGCTCAGGTGACCCGGAAGGGTAATCTGTTCCCGCTCCAGTGGTGGCACCCTTGTTTGATGAATGACATATAAACGTATTTGATTCTTTCTTAAATAGTTTTCATTAGTTAAAACTTACACTTAGGGATGAACCTCGCAGCAGCCAATTCTACATTGATGTCCGGTGTTTCAGGAAATCGCAGTGTGTAACACCTTCCACCGACTCTGTCTGAGTATTCGTATATAGTAATTTTCTGATTTAGTTTTCTCAATCTCCATCCGGTGTATGTTCCAGCAATACCGGCACCAATTATTGCTATGTCATCACAACGCTTCGCTTTAAATACACGAGAGGAGAACATATATTATACAGCAACATTAATTGATTACCAGTGGCAATGAAGATTATATTTAAAGCAATCTTCAAGCGTTTTCGCATCATGAAAGCGCTTATCCTTTTACAACATATAAGAAATACCAAGAGCTTTCACAATAAACATTCATCGTGCATGCTGAAAGCTTGCTTTCAAAATTTGACATAATTTATTATTTAAAGGTCTTCATCTGAGATTCACGTGCTGTTCAAATTTAATAAACCTGAAAGTCCAGGAATTCGTAATAAAATGTACGTTAGTTGGGTTTTTTTTTTTTTAAGATGAGCACTTAATACATTGAGCAAACCTCCAGTTTTGATCAGAATTTAGTTAAGAGGCTTTACTGTAAATTGTGAGTAAAGATTTTTTACAGTAGTTTATCATATGGAATATAAAATAGTAATATGTGGCATGATTGACAATCAGACAACTTTTCACCAGAGACCAAATGACGAAATAGTTAGCAACTATAGGTCTACGTACGGCCTTACTAAATGAGCAAAACCCATATCGCATAGCATTCTGTAAAAGGTCCCGACACGACAGATTTAATACTATTCAAACGAAAAAACTTACGGTTGGATTTATATTAAAAAAACAATAATTGATTGATTGATTGATTGATTGATTGATTGATTGATTTATTCATTTTCATACATATTCAGGGATAGCACAATTTAATGATAGATCTAAAAGGTAGGTTCCGCAAAGTTGGTGGAACAGGATGAAGGGCGGCAATTCCAACTACAAATGGAATATGAGGGTAGATTGGATTGACCTGTAACAGGCCAAATACGAACCCTTCAAATAGCTGCTTTGAGGATTATAAAACTTACCGAAACTTCCTATTTTATACCCATAACTTATCACAAACATGAAAAAAAAATCAGCCCCTTATTTTAAAAACCTCAGGCCTAAAGAAAATGACAATAAGTTGACAAAACATCTCTGAGACTTTTGCTTATCTACTTGTTGATTACGAACAGTTGCCGCGGTGCAGACGCATTACAAGAGAAAACGCAAACTACCATGTAAATAAATATGTAGTTCATTTTAAGGGTATAAATGTTATAAACTAATTTAGTCTTTGAAATATGACAGTATGAAAATTTATATATTTGTTGTGAAATATACATCAGTTTTGACTTAATCTGCTGGAAAAGTTTCATTTTTGCTGCATTGGTTTTTCATTCAAATTTAGTCTTTTCAAATAAATTTCGGGTCAGTAACAACCTAAGCGTGGGATTCTTCAGTGGGTGTTCACATTACATACGCACCTCGAAATAAAATGTGTGAAATAAAAAAAAAACATTTTTCATTTTGAAATGTGATTATAAGATTTGTTATAATATTTAAGACATCAATTTAACTTACACGAACGACGTGAAGCTTCGATCCTGACCACAGACAATAAAGCCATAACATAAAACAATTTCCACACAAACATATTGGGTGTACATTGGATGATAACTGCAACTTCAGGAAACAGTCCTCATTGATTTGTAAATCCTATTAGTGTTTTATTTCCTGCATATTTTAGTTTCATCGAGATTTAATTACCAACAAGTAGGTGTATTGATTTGTAAAGTTCGAGTTAAGATCCAGACATCAATGCAATATAGTAGATGGTCAAATTTTATTATCTGAATGGCAAGGGAGCTAGTTTGGATGCTGTGGTAATATTTGGCAGCATAACACGTAGAAGGGTCGATTGGGTATATATATATTCTGTGACCCTGAAAACTTTTAAGAAGATGGCGATGATAAAAATTCTTTCCAGTTTTCGTCGTTTGTTTTTTTTTTTTTTGTTTTTCGGAAATGTTCTGTTTATTAGATTTTTCCACTTTCCTTGCGCTGTACGTTTGTTTCTGAAGATTTTGTATACGATAACGAACAGTCTAAACGCTTTTGCAACTACGACGAGGACGATTTTTAGCGACCTTCACTATCCATGAGGGTCTTGCACGGTCGGCCCTAGCTTACGCCTTTTTGGGCATTTGAATAATTCATTTTACAACTGACATTCTTTAGCCAAACACTTTTATTGATAAGAGTTATCTTTCCTAACTATTTTGTTTCTTGCGAGCGCACCTCTTTTGTAACCAAAAAAGTAATTGATTTCAAATTAGCGGGTGGTATATGGTTTTTGATCGCCTATCCGCCAGGCAGTTACTAGTAGTTCGTCTTGCTTAATCAAGTACTGTATATCGGATTACTTAGATATATGGTTACATAAAATGATAGGCAGAACCTTATTAATGTTGATGTCACCACGTCAAAGGTTCAGGTCGTCGTTACTAAAACTAAATCGAAATTAATTTATAAATATATGATTAATAAAATTTAGAATGGAAACGGGGAATCTGTCAAAGAGACAACAACCCGACCAAAAAGCAGAAAACAGCTAGAGGCTACCAATTCGTCTTCAACACAGCGAGAAAATCCCTTACCCGGAGGCGGGATTCAGCTAGCCCTAAAACATATTTAAATTCATGGATTTACTTCCTGCTGGTACACAAATTATGGGATTGAATATTTTCATTTTATTATTATTTTTCTTTAAAAACAAATGTGTTGATTTGGTTGGCCTTTCCTGCAATTGCGACGTTCCATTGGCTGTTCGTTAGGTCAATGATGACTTTCAAAGGTAACAACGGATTACTTTCTCACTTGTGGCAACGGAGATTTGTCAGTTCTCCAATAATATACATAACACTCACATGTTTCACCTGAAAAGATTCTTTTTGTCAAATCTGATTCTATTCTGAAGCGTAAAAAACATTGAAAACGTCTGATACTAATATTTGACACAAGAGACGGACTCATGACGTCAAACTGTTCCGATGCAAAAACAAGTACAATGTTTCGCGGATTTTTTAAGAGAAATAGATTTAACAACTCGTGAGATTGGATATCTCTTGATATGAACTCTCGTTATTTAATTTCAATAACAATAATAATAAACTCGTCTTTCCGTTAAGAAACATAAAACTACATAATCGCTTAATCTAGTCTCCTGGTGATATATTTTCTATTTTGCAAGCTTCCTTCAACCCAGAAGTCCTTAATGTATTGTACGGAGCTCCTTACGTGCCATGTAAAAATAAATATGTTCGTTTGCCTGAGATTTGACTTTGAAACCGGTGCGCACGACTTTCACGATTTTAAAAGTCGTGCGCACCAGTTTTAACGTCTTTTAATATGGCACAAAAGGGGCTCCGTAGTATTGAAAATATTGTATCGGAAGCCAAGACTATATAATTGCTACACATACTTTTGTCAAGAAGATTAAAATGTGATTAACTTTTATGTACGACCAGACTATAATTTCGTTTGGATTGTGTTTTAGTATTATGTCACAGACTGGTATTTAACAGTATTGTTTCAGCTTAAAATAGTTACAAGTATAAAATGTAATAACATTAACATTCCAACACAAACAATATAAATTGAGGGTTTTGGTATTTAGTAATTAGATTTAAGAAGAAAAACTTTACATAGAAGTTCAAAGAAATATACGACCCGGAAATCAATTTTACATCAATGGATTTATATGATGCATATTTTTCCATTTTTATGCACAACACATGTAGAATTTTCTAAAGATTACTCTAAAACCTATGAGAAAGAAAATATAATAAAAGACTTAGTCTATCAAATTTACACTTCACTATTATAACTTTCCCCTTGTTACTATTGAATTGAAATTTTAATCTCGTAATTCTTTTTTTTTATTAAGCTAGTCTTACAGGGCGTCTATATAATTAGGAATAACTCATTGTAAAATTTAAAAGAACATTCAGATGTGAACTGGTTCATATTTGAGTCTGGGAGAACATGATTTATTTATTACATTGTATATATAAATAAGAAGATGTGGTATGAGTGCCAATGAGACAACTCTCCACTCAAGTCACAATTGTTTTACATTTATTTAATCATTTGGGGCCTTTTACAGCTGATTATGCGGTATCGTTTTGCTCATTGTTGAAGGTCGTACGGTGACCTATAGTTATTAATTTGGTCTCTGGTGAAGAATTGTCACATTGGCAATTATACCACATCTACTTATTTTTATATTTCAACTAACTTGTTTTTGTGGTTCGTGTCAATTTGATGAGTAAAACCATTTCCAACTGATTTTTACAGTTTGTTTGTAAATCAAATCAAATCAAATCAAATATTTTTATTATAGTCTCACCTCTGTACATGTACAATAAAAACATGAATACAATATCTACAGCATGTTTTAATTAAAAGTACAAAACAATCTTAAAAACATTCGAGAGCCACTCTCAAAAGAGTTATGAGAGACTTTTTACATAGGAATGGACAAATCGATAGAAATAAAAAACACTTTTTTTTTTTATTTATATAAAACATTCTTCCTTTGAATTAAAATATCATGGCAGATTTTGGCAGAATAAAAGCACAAATTTTCATTTGTAAATAAAAATATGAATTTTTCATTATCAATTAAGTCTCAAAAACCACTATTAAAAGAAACTGCTCTAGTAAAAAGCTCTTGTCTTGCATGTGAATACAAAGGGCATTTTAGTAAAACATGTTTCTCATCTTCAATGAGTTTCTGTTGCATACATGAATAATTAAAACAAAATCTATTTTCACATAAAACCCCTTCATATCTGCGTGTTTCAATTCTAATTGGCGCCACACTACATCGAATTTTAGCAAAGGCGCTTTTATATTTTCGTGGCATATGAACACTTAAATAATTTTCTTTATAATATTCTTGTTTAAACAACCTATAAGTACGCAATTTACTGCGATCATTTGTGTTTAAATCATTACACCATTTTCTCTTGTACATATCAAAAAATTTATTCTCAATATTTGTATGTTGTGCTGTTACACCAATGTCCCACGTTATGTGGCAAGTTGCGCGCTTACAAACATGTTTAACCCTGTCACATTCCTCATGTGCCTGTCCCAAGTTTGTAACTTAGTGGTTGTCGATAGTTGCTGTCTGTCATATTATTTTTTGTTTATGTTGTGTCATGTTGGGGTCTTTTTGCCATACTGTGATCTAAAGTTGCTTACATTCATGACATTTTGGACTCCGGCGGATAATCTCATTTTTGCAATCATACTACATCTCCTCATTTTAATATATATACTGACGGACTTTTAAACGGAAAACTAGATTATTTTTTTAATATTAATTTTCAATTATGCAATAATTGTAAAAAAACATACGTAGACATAAATTTCATTCATTACATCATCGTCTAAATGAATTTTGCAGTTCGAAAGTTGAATTATGTACGTCACGTTTAATGTTCAAAGCATGTGGTATGCACTGAAAATCTGGTTTTACCCTATTAATAGATGTGTTACCGTCGAAGACAATAACTGCTTGTAACCAACGTCTAAATGATTGACAAAGAAGTCGACCAGTTCAGTTGGGGAAGTTCGAGTTCAGTTTTGTCCCTTTCTGTCTCAACAATCACAGTCTATTTTGGCAATTTTGTGG
The DNA here is from genome assembly GCA_017311375.1 of Mytilus coruscus. Taxonomy (NCBI): domain Eukaryota; kingdom Metazoa; phylum Mollusca; class Bivalvia; order Mytilida; family Mytilidae; genus Mytilus; species Mytilus coruscus. Next base: position 37,794,548 of record CM029607.1, on the reverse strand, counting down.
TTTAAATTGTAAACCTTCAAGTTGGATTTCTGCAGTGGATTCTGTAGCAATTTAGTATACGGGAAACATTTGTGGCGTGAATTGGTCTGCCAAGACATCCGACGACTTGGTTAGCAGTTGACGTTGCAGTAGTAAATCTGTCTCGCAAATGAACTTTTATTGACGTGGCGTTGTCACTACTAGGTAACCTGGTCGTAGGTGTTCATTTAGAAATCCCGTCTGCCTGTGCCGTTGTTGTCAGGAATGGAATGGAAATTTCTGACTTGAACTTGTCTAGCAACATCACGTTGACTTATTCCTGCCTGTACCATTATCATGGGCTGATTCATTGCTCAGTTTCGACAATATGAAAACGCAACTCTTTTTTACTGATGTAAGTGTAGGTAGGGATTCATGAAATGTTTCACGAAGAAAAAAACCTAAAAAACATCAGCATGGGTTTCAAATCTCGCGTAAAGAAATTCGTTCGACGTCAATAATCCGGAATATCCAATTACCTCTAGTGAGTAGGTATTGAATTTTTCAACACAGAAATAAAAATGGTAAGCATGAATAGCATTAATATGAAGACTTGATTTGGTAAAAAAAATCCCCAAAATATGTGTTGCGTTTTTAACGAAATGCATTCGATTACCGACCAGTAATACAAGATGTCTACTGCTGCTAAAATTCAACACATTTGCAAGGGATGCAACTTAGATGACTTATTTTGACCGACCTGCGTCCATTTAACAGAAAGATATTTTGGCTCATCAATATATAACTGAACATAAAGATAAGAATATCTGGTATGATTGCCAATATGTATAAATATACTAACAGCATTTTTAACAAAGTTTAAAACGATTCAAAATCACATGAATCGCATATCCTATTGTCATATAGATATCCTATAATCACATATCGTGTCGTTACTACATACGCAAGTTTCATTGTCGTATATCATTTTGTCACCGTACCTAATTATCCTGCCATCATCCGATCTGCTTGTCGCCATATTCAATCGAAATTATATCCTATCAACACAATATATATGAACAGTTTATTCTTTACAAAGCACAAAAATGTCGGCATTCACATCAAAGGCTAACCAAACCCTTAAACAGACTTATTCGGAAAGGATATAGTTACGATACTGTTGTCAGGTCATTAAGGATTGCATATTTTGGTATTAATATTGATTCACTCATAGGGTCTTTGCATCGAAAATTAACACATTTATTCTAAAACCAGTTGTTGGCATGATACGGGTTATGTTCTTCTCATATATTTTATGATGGTATTATACTAAACCCCTAACGGGAGGGATTGTACTTGATTTTCATATGATGAAGACATAATCATTCAATCAGTTTAATTGAGGTCTGGAGCTGGCATGTTAGTAGCTAGTAGTCCTTTGTTATTTTATGTATCATTGTCATTTTGCTTAGTTTCTTTTGTTACCTATTCTGACATCGGACTCGGACTTCTTTTAAACTGAGTATAACTGTGCGTATTGCTATGTGTTTCTTTATTCTACATTGGCTAGAGGTATAGGGGGAGGGTTGAGAAATATGTTTAACCCCGCCGCATTTTTGCGCCTGTCCCAAGTCAGGAGCCTCTGGCCTTTGTTAGTCTTGTATGTTTTTTTAATTTTAGTTCATTTATATGTTTTGGAGTTTAGTGTGACGTCCATTTTCACTGAACTAGTACACAATTTTATTTAGGGGCCAGCTGAGGACCACCTCCGGGTGCGGGATTTTCTCGCTGCGTTGAAGACCCATTGGTGGCCTTTCGCTGTTGCCTGCTCTTTGGTCGGGTTGTTGTCTCTTTGACATATTTTCATTTCCATTCTCAATTTTATACTAAAAGAACTATAGAAAAATAAGGAGATGTGGTATGATTGTAAATGAGACAACAGTTACTATCAAACAGAGTACAAATGAAGCGGATTTAAGCAAATATAGGACGCCGTACGGCCTTCACAAATGAACAATGAACAAAACCTATACCATAAAGTCTGATAAAAGGCCCCGAAATGACCTAATGTGAAATGATTCAAACGAAAAATCCAACGGATCGGTGAGTTTTTGCTACAATAGACTATCGAAAATGCAGCTGAACGGATTAATCTGGCATTGAAATGGGTTATGATAATTGGCGGCGCTAAAACGTTCACTTGTCATTTTTACTTATTATTTATAAAATATTCTGCGCCCTATTTCTGATTCGTAGTAGAGGTTGATTATCCGAGAGAGTATAATACGACACCACCATGCAGGGGCCGGTAACAAGAAGCATTCTTATGTCTTACGAACGTCTAAAGAGCGTCTTAAGATTTAAGAGTGTAACAATACCCAACCTCAGACCTGTCTTAGAATGATTGACAGCCCTTAATGTTTTGAAAAAGTGCATGATTTAAGAACGATTCTTAAGTCTATCTTAAAGCGATCTTACTAATTCCGATAACACAAAATCATTCTTAAATTTTGGTCAGTTATTAAGTTTTCTTAAAACAAACTTAGCGACTTAGGGGTGTACCAAGAGCAATTCGCAATAGCTTCTCTTTTTTGTAAGAGTGGTCCCGACTACTCTTAGCTGCACATTCACTTGTTAATAATCGAATAAAATGGTGTTGTTACTGTATGTACAACTGAGACAACGTGTACAACAGCAAAAGTTCACAAGAAGATTGTTCAGGGATCGAACAAATCCATCGGATTTTATGACAGATCAACAAATAATAAAGTCCTATCTTTAAAGTTTATATGTTTATAAAAAGTAAAGAAAATCGAGAAGCTATGAAGAAAGCTGGAAAAATTATGAATTTGAGATGTCTAAATGTTTCAAAAGTTCCCAGCATAATTTCGAATGTGATCTCCAGAAAAGATTCGAAAAAGTTTTGGAAAATTTTGAAACGTTTAGACAAAAATAATTCGGCGCAGGAGATTAAATAAAGTATAGATCAGTTTTACGATTATTTTAAATCTTTGAATAAAAATGAAGATGCAGATACAGATAATCAAGATTTTGACGAGGTAATAGGAAATATTGATAATGAAGATATTATAAATATTCTTGATCGAGGTATTTCGGAAGAGGAAATTTTATCAGCCGTTAAAAAGCTTAGTAATGGCAAAGCTCCGGGGAATGATGATATAGTCAATGAATACATTAAAAGCACGGCTAACCAGTTTCTACCTTTTATACTATATAAATAACACATAGATGAGAGGTGGATAGAGCAGATTGTTACCCCGAGAAAACATTGTCAACTGAGGCGAAGCCGAGGTTGACAATGTTCTTTCTAGGGTACCAATCTGTCACCCTCTCAGCTATGTGTTATTTAATTTATTATACTGAATGTTCCATCATTATTGTCTTTAACTGTTAGATTCTAAATTGAAAGTACTTGACTATGACGTCACGTACATAACAACGTTACAGTTATTTGAAAAACAACAACTAGAAGTAAAGCAAAATGTTTTTTATTTTATTTTGGCAGTCTATGAAAAAGTTCTGAAGCCAAAACTTAGAAATTTGTCTTAAATTTGTCGATATAAATTCAATTCATTGTCCTTTAATTAACCCTTTCAATGACAAGAACAAATTTCAAAATTGCCAAGACGTTAGAAACGTTACAATATTTCGATGTCACCGATAATTTTAGATTTTCAACGTTGACGTTCCTACAGCATTTGTTACTCTTTCTTCATGCATAGGACGCATACTATTTATTCATTGCATGCTGTGGCGGTTGATGATGGTTAAGGATATTTAGGGGGAGGAGCAATAAACATTAGGAGTATAGAAATTAGTTGATTTTCGCAACAACAACACAAAAAAAGAAACAATCGCAAAAAACAGCAGCAAACTAACAAAACAATGCGAGTTAGAAAAATCGATTGTTTAAAAAAAATGATAGAATAATGGGGAAGGTATCTAACCATTTGATTGCCCTTTCATTGACGCATTTACCATATGTCCTTTTATTCATGTGTTTATATGTCAAAAAGATTTAAACGTAGTAAATGAAGAATAAAGTTGCAATTCAATGAAATGTCAAATTCTACTAGTATTAGATGATTATGACCTATGATCTATCTTGTCTTATTTAGTTTATTTTTTATTTCTTGTTTTGTTCTTTTTTCTTAATTGTAGCCTTCATTTTCACAAGTGATACATATAATATATAATTACATAATGTAACAGCTCATAAAAGTCACTAATACAGATGTATCAATAACATTATTTATAATGCTTTGAATCCACCGTAAAATTGAATATGGTTCCCTGATTATAAGACATTGCAGGTATAGTTACGTTCTACTTATTCTTCTTCTTGCCTTTTAAATTGATTGTTGGTGTTTAACGCTTTTTTCGGCACTATATTGGCTTTATTGTGACGGTCAGTTTTTATTGTTGGAGGAAAGCCGGAGTGCCCAATTAAAACAACCGACCTTCGGCAGGAAATCTTACATTTTGAATAAGTGTTATTAAAATTAATTGCTTTGTTTTTGGTTTTTGGTCAATCTCTTGGTAACTAATATTACTAAATTATTTTAGAAATCATTATTTTAAATAATAAATAAAATTAATAATATGTGACAATTTTTATTATTTGTAGATTTCAAAATGTTACTGTTCGTCGCATAGAACTAAATGTCGTTTGAAACACAGACTGTGTACACCGCGGAGTCATCTACCACAGTGTAGTCTTGATCGCTTCTTCTTCCGTTATTTCGAGAAGAACATACGACACAATCTTTCACTTATCAATTTTTGATTGGTCTGCAAGAGGGGGTGACATTCATAAAAATTGTCTCCCGCTGAGCCATGGAATAGAGTAAATTATCGCCCTTGTATTAGCCAATCAAAATCTTGCATTTTTACGTGAAGTATAATAAATGAAATTGTTTAACTTAATTTTTAATTCAGGTATAATACCTGATTCATGGCTAATTGGTGAAATAAAACCCTTGTTTAAAAATAAGGGAGATATTAATAATCTTGATAATTACCGGACAATTTGTCACACTTCAAATTTAGGAAAAGTTTTACAGCAATTTTGAATGCAAGACCTGGGACAATTATACTAGTATAATAGTCCCAGGCAAGACTTAATGAATTATCTGACAAAATATGGATTATAACAGATGCACAGGGAGGATTTCGTCAAGGCTACTCTGTTCAAGACAGTATGTTTATCATGCATGCTCTTATTTCACTTTATTTGTCATCGGGTAGAAAATTATTTTGTTCATTCGTTAATTTGAAAAGTGCTTTTGACACTTTAAAATTGAGAATGGAAATGGGGAATATGTCAAAGAGACAACAACCCGACCAAAAAGCAGACAACAGCCGAAGGCCACCAATGGGTCGTCAATGCAGCGAGAAAATCCCGCACCCGGAGGTGGTCCTCAGCTGGCCCCTAACTAAAATTGTGTGCTAGTTCAGTGAAAATGGACGTCACACTAAACTCCAAAACATATAAATGAACTAAAATTAAAAAACATACTAGACTAACAAAGGCCAGAGGCTCCTGACTTGGGACAGGTGCTAAAATGCGGCGGGGTTAAACATGTTTTGTGAGATCTCAACCCTCCCCCTATACCTCTAGCCAATGTAGAATAAAGAAACACATAGCAATACGCACAGTAAACTCAGTTTAAGAGAAGTCCGAGTCCGATGTCAGAATAGGTAACAAAAGAAACTAAGCAAAATGACAATGATACATAAATGAACAAAGGACTACTAGCAGTTACTGACATGCCAGCTCCAGACCTCAATTAAACTGATTGAAAGATTATGTCTTCATCATATGAAAATCAAGTACAATCCCTCCCGTTAGGGGTTTAGTATCATACCATCATAAAATATATGAGAAGAACATAACCCGTATCATGCCAACAACTGGTTTTAGAATAAATGTGTTTATTTTCGATGCAAAGACCCTATGAGTGAATCAATATTAATACCAAAATATGCAATCCTTAATAATTTGACAACAGTATCGTAACTATATCCTTTCCGAATAAGTCTGTTTAAAGGTTTGGTTAGCTTTTGAGGTGAATTCCGACATTTTGTGCTTTGTAAAAATATTACCATAAAATATTGGATGTGAAATACCTGAACGTATAAGATGTCTGCATGTTGATTTATATTTACCAATGATGTCCTTGTACCGATGATAAAATTTAGTAAATGTTTTGACTAGTTTGTGATATCGAAAACCCTGGTGTACTAATTTTTCAGTAATATAGAGATTTCTTTCGTTGAAATCAAATACGTTGTTACATACACGAGCGAATCGAACAAGTTGAGATATATAAACACCATAAGATGGCGACAAGGAACGTCACCATCTAAAATGGATAATTAACAATAGGAAATGAAAATCATCTCTTTTATCATAAATTTTGGTATTAAGCTTCCCGTTAAAGATAAAGATATCAAGATCCAGGAAAGGGCAGTGTTCATTGTTAGTATTAGCTTTATTTAAAGTCAGTTCGGCAGGATAAATCTCTTTAGTGTACATACTGAAGTCGTCATTATTGAGAGCCAATATATCATCTAAATATCTAAAAGTGTTATTAAATTTTTGATTCAGATGTTGTTTCGATGGGTCATTGCTGATTTTAGTCATAAATTGTAACTCATAACAATACAGAAACAGGTCCGCAATAAGTGGTGCACAGTTAGTCCCCATGGAAATTCCGATAACCTGACGATATACGGAATCTCCATAGCGAACAAAAATGTTATCTAGTAAAAATTCAAGGGCAATTATAGTATCAAAGCAGGTCCAATTGACATAGTTCTTTTGTTTGTTGTTACTAAAAAACGACCTAAAAGAGTTTGAACATATATATTCGCATTCCGACTTTAATGCCCATTTAATCAGGTGTGTGAATTTTTTCTTAATAAGATTATGAGGCAACGTGGTATATAGGGTAGGAAAATCAAAACTTTGAACAGATTCGAAATCACCAATATAAGCATGCAATTTATCAAGTACTTCCAACGAATTTTTGAAACTCCAAAAGTAATTTATTCCACTATTTTCAAAGGCCTTATTTGAACAATTCATTACCAGGTTTTTGATTGTATCAAGTGTACTAGTAAGTAGAATAGATAGTTTGGTAGTGGAACAATGGCTTGAAGACGAAATAAATCTATATTTGTCTCCTTAAGTTAAATGGGTAGTTCATTATTGAGCGCATTTTGTCGTTCATTAAAACGTTTGTATGATTCATTTAAGGCGATTCTAATTTCTTTGCGAGGAATTTAACACGGAGACGCCGGAAAATTATTAAGAACTCTTAACTTGAAAACTATTACTATGCAACTTAAGGGGGAAATAAGACCGATCTACGAACAACCTGGGGAGCTTTGATTTACACTCTTTGAATGATCTTACTAGGATTATCTTATCTTCCCCTTAATTCAATACTTACGATCTCTCTTAATAGAATTTCTTGTTACCGGCCCCTGAACTATTTTTAAAATTAGACATGAAACACAGAATTAGATTAACATTATTTATCGATCACAATTTCTTTATTTCTACCACCAGGAGGACGAAGTCTGGTGGGAAAGGGGCGTCAAAAAAAGCATATGGGTTAATTTTGTTCCTTTACTGTTATCTTTTACTACATTTATGGAAAATATCTTACCACAAACATGCTATTTGGCGGGCTGCATTTGGCGGTAAAATTAATAACGATTATCGTTCTTAGTCTACTTTACTAAGTTTCCTTACAAGGAAAATGGGTGTTGGTCAAATGTTCGAGTTTATGAACTGTCAAAGTATAGCTTAATAATTTTATACGATGGAGTGAATATTTTTAATGGTAAAGAGGTGGAGGAGTATATAGTTAACTAGTTTTTTATATACCATATATCTGGTTATTTTCGCGTCGATTGTGTACGACCGAATAATTATAATAAAACCGTTAGTTTTGTCGTATGAATTGTTTCACATTTTGTCATGTCGGGCCCTTTTATATATGACTATATGTTATGGGTTTTGTTGATTGTTGAAGGCCATTTGGGTTTAATTTGTTCGAGCTTTCCTAAAGTCAGGCGCGTATTCAGACGGGGCGACCCCCCCCCTTTTCCGTTTCTTTTAAAGACGTTATATATGTAAAATACAGCTAACTGATTGTGTGTCAAAATATGTCTTCTAATTCTTATTTTTCAATAGTGCCCACTAACATTAAATCCTTGAGCTGATGGAACATTTTTTTAGAAACAGGCGTCTTGAGTACGGAAGTCGGTACATTATTTTGTTTTTTTCATTATTTTGATATTGAGCAGAATGGGATCAAAGATTAAGGTGTCATCAGATATAAAAGGGTCGCGATTGTGTTATGATGTCAATTTTTCACTCTTTTCATGATTTTTGTAAAGATCATCCCCTGCATTATCATTCTGCTTAACCAGATAGCCTTCTTATTTACCAGCTAACCAATGTAACTCTGGTGATTTTTGAATTGATAATTTTTAAATTATTTGTCGTGGCTCAACCCGGTCATTATTCTGTCTAGATCTATAACGGACAAATGGTTGTTAACTTTAGCAAGCTGGTCATGTAGACGTTATTGATTTTATTTTGGTACTAAATAGAACTGATACAAATATATTCTAGATAAAAAGATAGATTTTTTGTTGGTTTTAATCCTCTGGTAAACAGTAAAAAAAATAACGCATAGCTGAGAGGGTGATAAGGCAGATTGTTAAACATTAAGGAAAATGTTACCCGCTGAGTCATGTGTTATAGTAGAATTTTACTCCCATATTCACCCATGAAAACTGTCATTTTGACATGAAGTACGATAATAATAATTATCTAACCTTTGTAATGATGCTTTTTGGGAGATAGTAGTTGTCAGCCCTTTGGGTTTATGCCTCTTTCAAACAGTGGGCAAACGTTATCAAAGAATTAATTCCTTTTGGATTATGCCCCTTTCAGTTTTTTACTCGATTTTTACAGCCGCCTTGACAGGACCATTCCCGATTAAAATTTGTCAAAAGTCTGATCAAGATCCTGTGAATCGTGGCTGAAATTCAAACTTTAATTAAAATTTGTAAAAACAACTATTTAATCACGACAACAATCAGATATTGTTCAGGAAAGTCCTAGGACAGCTGTTTCAAGTGGAATTTGTCCCGATTATCCCCTTTCGCAATCCGATTCTAATCCGATTTGGATCTTTCGCATGGTTAAAAACGACCGAATATGTCCCGACAGCGTCCCGATTCAACCGAATGTGATCCGACAGAGATCAGACAGTGACCAGACAGTGAACCGACGCTGACAGAAAATATCCGTTAGAAAACTGTAATATTGGGAATACGAAATTCGGCAATAATACCCTCGTCTGAGTCCCGACAATTACAGAACACGATACGACTGAGTCCAGACAAAGCTGTTTGCAATGCGGTACAGCAGACTGTGAAAGGATTGCGTTCCAACAGTACCTGATCATCCCAAATATGGCGACAATTTTCTAACGGATATCTTCCGTCAGCGTCGGTTCACTGTCCGGTCACTGTCTGATGTCTATCGGATCGCATTCGGTAGGATCGGGACGCTGTCGGGATAGATCCGGTCGTTTTTAACCATGGAAAAGATGCAAATCGGAATAGATTCGGAGTGAGAACGGGATAATCGGGACAAGTTTGGATGGAAACGGCTGAATTTGGACGCTTCCTTAACAATATCTGATTGTTGCCGTGATTAAATAAATGTTTTTACAAATTTGAGTAAAGATTTGAATTTCCAGCCACGATTCACAAGATCTTGATCAGACTTTTAACAAAATTTTATTTGGGAATGCTCCCAAAAAGGACGGCATTAAAAATCGTGAATGTGTGACCCCAGCTTAGCAAACAGTCATTTTCTGATCTATATAGGTTTTAGGATTATGCCTTTGACGAACAGTAAGTATATTTTACTGACCTCTGAGAGGAGCATTTGAAAAACGTTGTCATTTTGCCACTGACATACAGTATTTTTTTTCTTAATTTGAATTCATAATATAATATGACCTTGTTTTTTAATGTTGATGCTCAACGTTTTCGATCACAAACCTGAACATGTGTATTCCTGTCTTCGTTTCCCTCGATTTGTAAGGTTGTCTTATTTTATCTTTTTGTTAACTTCATCATTGTTGTCACAATTATGATAGTGTTTATATCAGTAACTTAACTTCACCACATAAGTAAACATAATATCACTGTCCACACCAGCATTTGCCTGTTTATGTATAATATTAGGAAAATGAACGTTACATGTTTTCATATAATAGTGTACTTATTTATGACCCGAAATCAGACCACAAATCCTTTACAGAACTTAAAGTGAAGATTGGCACTGGTATTGCTGTTCTCCATCTTAAATTCAAAGTTAGGCTTTTAAACATTGTCTGTTCTTCTTTTATGGGAGATGTGTTCTTTAAGTTGACGAGACATTTAGGACACTTTTGCTTTTCTCATCGATGAGGAGAGGACCTTGAAATGACTTTCTATTTTGGAAGGGTGAGAAATACTTTTGACGTGTTCATTTGAAATTGAAGTTGATTGATCCAACTATCTACTCATATTCTAAAAAGCCAAAGAAAATTTACAAATACTTTTAACATGTTTAATGTCTTTGAAAAAAGAATGTATGACAATTTTTTCTTGAATTTATTTCCTACCAGGACCATTTTCCCAAAGTATTTCAGTCTTTAGTGAAGTAAAAGTGTCGTATCTTCATGAATATACTTTTACTTTGTATATCAATTTTACGGTTCAGACAATACTACATTAATCAATAGTGCTTAAATATGGCACAAAAGTCACATGCACTTGTCTCTGTAAAGAAAATACTTGATACCTTATTTAAAGGTAAAACGGTACTTTTCTCAACAGAGACAATTTGTTGTGCCAAAATTGCAGTTTTGGTTACTTTTAGCGAAGAGACCTCTCTTGTTTGCTCGTTGAATTCTGAAACAAAGAAATTTAACATATTTATCAAATAACATCCTTCATATTTGTTCCAATGTTTCAATTTCAACATGTTTATGACACCATACTAACATCGAAACTGACATTTCTGTACTTCAGTTATCAGATTATATCATCAAATTCAATGATAGATTAGCTTTGACAGGATTAAAGATTTTTGCTATTTTTGCAATTTCATGGACCAAATTATTATCTTTAATCATATCTCCTCCTTTTGAATAGAAATTCTTCAAAATAACGAATGAAATGTCATTTACTGGTTGCAAAGTATCAAATTTTTCCGTCCGTGTATTGCAATTAACTTCAAAACTAATGCTTCCTAGACGGAAAAATCATATTCAAAATCATATTCATTTTTGTAACATGCAATGCACACAAATTTAGATTATTTGAATACAAAGTTATTAATAATTAAACCCCGGTGTATTTAAGAGTATTCACTTTTGCAATTATTTGCCAAAATGGCTTTCCATTTTATGGACATCAAACTTGTTTTTATAATTTGGTTCTTCAAAATGCCCTTGCACCTTCTTCGATCTGTAATCTATTCTCTACATCGTAACCAACATTTACTTGACTAACTGGTGAAATTAAAATAGGATGGAATTTAAACATACATATGTACATAAAGACAACATTATTATTAAGAGTGCAAAAAACAAATATGAACTACACAGACAAATATTTTGAATCTTGCAAAAGCGAACTTCGCTCACACAACAATTGCGAAAGACTCTCCAAATGAAGAATATTTATCAGAAAAATGTTCAAGATAAATTTATTGTTTTCAAAATGTCTAGATCCGACAGCATTAATTAAATGCCTTTTTGTGTTGGACCAAATCCAACAGCATCAACATCCGATAATCTCTCTAACCTGTTTATTCTACATGAATCACTAAAATGTTACATACAAGTACAAGTATATGCATTTTCATAATTATATTTTATACAAAAAATCAATGAAAGGGATCATAAAAAAATCATAAAAACATTCATCTTGAATATAATCATTATCTATATTTACTATTTATCATATCCACAACATCGTATGGCATCGTTTTCCACACAATCTCCGTTTCTTATTTTATTTGCAGGACAAAAGTCATATCCTTTATAACAATTACAAGATGTCTCCTTGATAGCAACCGGAACAAAGACTGGCGCCTGCGTAGTTGGAACATTAAAGAACCACCACATTCCTGTTGTTGTAGGAACAGGGATAGGCGTTGTCCGAACCGGAAGTGGTTGAGGAGGTCTTGTTGTTTTATAGCTTTCATACTCGATTTCTACTTCAGGTGGCTTTACTGTTGTAGTTGTTGTAGTTTTTGGAGGTGGCGGTGGCCTTGTCGTTGGTTTAGTTGTAGATGTTGCTGATATTGTAGGCTGAGATTGCTGAAACAATGAAGCCAAGAATGCAAAAGGAAAGAAATTTTGTACGGGTGGCTGTGTTGGCTGTTGAGGAGGAGGAACATATTGTGGTGCAGGTGGTGGTTGCACATATATAGGCTGTTGAGGTCTTGGTGGTTGTGTTGGTGGTGGAGGTGGTGGTACATATATGGGTTGTTGAGGTCTTGGTGGTGGTGGTTGTGGTACATATATGGGCTGTTGTGGTCTTGGTGGTGGTGGTGGTGGTGGTTGTGGTACATATCTAGGCTGTTGTGGCGGTGGTACATGTACATATCTAGGTTGCTGTGGTGGTGGTACATATCTAGGTTGTTGGGGTGGTGGCCTATATTGAATTACTTGTTGCTGTCGAGGCGGTGGTGGTGCTCTCCTAGGCGGAGGTGGTGCTGGTACTCGTCTTCGAGGAGGAGGCAGTCCATGAGCTGGTGGAGGACGACGCGGGGGTGGTGGTGGTGGTTGTCCTCTACGTCTAGGTGACGGGAGTCTTTGTTGTGGACGTGGTGGAGGCGGAGGAGGTCTGCCTCGTCTTTGAGGATGTGGATGAACTGAAAAAAGAAATATTCCTTATTTATTTTGTGGAAAATAATTTAAATGGTAGCTCTTTGGTTATTTATTAAATGCGTTCGATAATTTTCTAGAAACCGGTGTATTGACAGCACTATTTGTATTAGATGTCTTTTAGGTTTTGTGTGTTGTTAGATCGTTGTTTCAACGACTTGAACCAACACATCTCATTTCATCTATACAATGTAAAACACAAATGAAAGAAACCTTTCAGTTTGTATATAGTTTTGTTCCAGTAGTCTAATTGTCATTGCTGATTTGCTTCTGTTATTACCTACTTTTAACACAGATTGTTTTCCTTTGCAAAGGGTAGACTGGTTCTATGCTGGACAAAAATGGCTGCTGCTAATCCAAACCATGATAAGTTGAAAGTTATAAGATAGGGAAGGCGCCGATAGATTTGCTTTTTCCGCTAGCTCTTCATTGTCAATGAAATGTATGTCCCTCCTAAGGGTGACGACTAACAATTGGATCTTTAATTACAGGGTCAAGTAAGGAATTGCTAAATAGATTATTGAAAATTATCGTATTCGTATATAGTGTTTTATAAACGACTTCCGTTGTTGATCGACTCTTCGATAGATAAAGTTTGGTGTTGTATGCATTTTATAACTCTAAACTTTAATGTAATGCGGTTTAGAAATAACAATGACGTACTACATGTGGTGCGCATGGAAAATGATTGATTGATAGCTACTTGCTTATAACGCTCAGTAGCCAAAAGCTCCTGAATATTTAGCACAAGAACAGTCAAACTAACAATTAACACAAAAAGGAAGGTTCTGTGATGTAGGTCGACAGGAATGACGGGTGGGGAATTTTGATTTGACTGGAAAATGAGGGTATGTTGTAATGGTAATGGGGCAACGCTTGTGTCTTGCAACTGGCCACCACAGAGAGTTGTTGCAAGAGTTCCCTAATGTGCAGCCAGCTCGGGACTCATCCTAGTCAGGTCGTCGAATTCAACTTCCCCATTCTGACTTGACGTACAAAAAAGACGATTAAATCAATTACAGGCATTCAAAATTATATGTATGTTAAACGAATGGTCAATGACAGTCTGAGTTTATCAATAATCTCCCCTTTGTCATAGTCAGTTTACCGTCTGTCGAAAGAAATATAGGTAACATCATTCCCGATCTATTTTATGTCTTCGCTATCGTGAGGGTGATGTCACTAAGATCTAGGAGGACAACAACCACCTCCTCGGACGTATAAGGGCGGTATTTTTTCATTTTATATGTAGTGTGTATTCATTAAAAGAAATTTGGTCTGGCAACATTAAAAGGGCATTCAAATAATTGCTGAAATCAATGCCCTTCTCTATATAAATGAAATTATGAATTAATCTAAAATAGCTTTACGTTTAAGAATTATGCATGACTTCTTGGACACCTACAATTTTATCGATCTTAATTCATTATTTGTCTATACTCTCTATCAAAAATATTGTACAGTCTGGGGTGTTATCTTGTCAAATTTACAGTTCTATTCTTAGCATGTCGATCACATTTGTGCCAAAGAAGGTTTAGCAAACAACAATCAAATCAATCATATTTATCTATTTTGCACTCTTCCGAACATCAACCCTTATGCACTTCTTTGCTTTGTCCACCAAGGTCTAAGTGACATCACTATTACAAGGAAGACATTAAATAAATCGTGAATGTAAACGAATTAAAATATCTGTACATGTCAATGAGGCAGTAAGCAGACGACACAATACAACTAAACTGGTTATCTTGAGATCAGTACATCGTCTTTAACAACAAGTGAGGCAGTAACCAGACGACACAATACAACTAAATTGGTTATCTAGAGATCAGTACATCGTCTTTAACAACAAGTGAGGCAGTAACCAGACGACACAATACAACTAAATTGGTTATCTTCAGATCAGTACATCGTCTTTAACAACAACAAGTGAGGCAGTAACCAGACGACACAATACAACTAAATTGGTTATCTTGAGATCAGTACATCGTCTTTAACAACAACAAGTGAGGCAGTAACCAGACGACACAACACAACTAATTTAGTTATCTAGAGATCAGTACATCGTCTTTAACAACAACAAGTGAGGCAGTAACCAGACGACACAATACAACTAAATTGGTTATCTTGAGATCAGTACATCGTCTTTAACAACAACAAGTTAGGCAGTAACCAGACGACACAACACAACTAATTTGGTTATCTAGAGATCAGTACATCGTCTTTAACAACAACAAGTGAGGCAGTAACCAGACGACACAATACAACTTAATTGGTTATCTTGAGATCAGTGCATCGTCTTTAACAACAACAAGTTACCAAGCCAAGTTGCCAAGCATTTTCATTGAACAAGTACACATTTTTGTTTAGGGGCCAGCTGAAGCCCGCCTCCGGGTTCGGGATTTTCTCGCTGTGTTGAAGATCAATTGGTGGCCTTCGGCTGTTTTCTGCTCTTTGGTCGGGTTGTTGTCTCTATGACACATTCCCCAAGTTCCATTCTTAATTTTATTTGATCAAGTCTGAAACACATGTTTAGATAATTTTAGAATGAGTACCAAAGGTCCTTAAAAGAGAGGAGGATAAGATAACAAAGGGACATTCAAACTCCTAGTCGAACATAAACTGTCAACGCCATGCATGGCAAAAAAGGCAAAAACCCAAAAGATTAACAACAGTTTATAGGGTAAGCAGATTCTGCTCCACATGCCGCACCCTAATTTATTACAAAATTCCTGAAAGGATGAAATGAAACTAGGCTAATGGACGATAAACAAAGACGAGCACTATCATCAAGCAATACAGGTGTAACACAACTAATTCGGACCCGGTCAGAAAGCACATACCAGAAAGTAGTACATATTTAACACAAAATAGTTCCTACACATGGGTTTAACTTTCAAAATATGTCGGATAATTTGGTAATTTTGGTATCAAATGAAAGCTGAATGACTGATGATCATTGTAGAACACTTTTTGACTTTTGAATAATAAAAAAAATTGCATGAAATTTAAAAAGGAGGGTACATTGTGCCTGTTTGTCAGACCTGAAGTACCTGTTTTGATTATATGCAACTAAAGGTATGCTGATTTTTTCAGTAAAAGGCACAATAAATTGTTGCTTTGACATGCAATGATTGTCACGTTATTTGAACTTATGACAAAAGAGCTGTCCCTGCTTGAAATTAAGGAATTTAACATAGAAAGCAATTGGGCCATGAATTAGTGGTGTTATTCCTACATACACTAATACGTTTATCACCGTTTCTGTTTTTTTTTTTTGTTTTTTTTTTGCATAAAATATTGCATAAATTGGTTTCTTTTACTTTTGGTAAAACTTTGCATTGAAGCAAGCAAACTAAAATGACTGAACTCTTCATAGGAAGACAACTCATAGATTTTTATTCATTTTGTATTGGTTTGATTTATTTATCATTGAACCAACTTTCGGATACTTGATCTGTAGAAAAATAAAAATACAGTGGAAAGTGGCGCTTCCTATTTTATCTGGAATACAAAATAGTTGGCGGTGATATTAATGATACCCTTTATATTCCAAGTGTGTTTCCTTCTAAAATGGTCGGTTCTCTTTTACTAACAAGACTAAAAGAAACGATCTAAGCCATTTTCATTGACCTTGATAAAGAATCGATTGATGTCACTACAGTATTAACCCAACAATACAAATTTACCAAATAAACCGTGTCGTTGGATTGCGCTAAAAGACTTTTTTTGCGTTTGTAGACGTCACCATAATATCTTCAGAGAAAGATTGACGCGGTATTATATGGCAAGAGCTTATACATGCAATGTGTCTAGATAGGTGCTATATACACAACCAGAAAGCCATAAGAAATGGACTTCTGATACAACTAGATGATCTGAAATTACCACCAATTTTCTAAACAGAAATACTAAATCATAGAAAGATATAGGAACAAACAACCGTTTTTTTTTTCACAAACGTGAAACAATTCAAACGAGAAAAACCAACGACCTAATTTATAACGTCTTTATATGTTGCATCTTGAACCTAAATTCATTTCATTAATATATGCCAAATGAGAACTACCGAATAAGAATTTTATGTTTTCAAAATTAGTTTGTTTTTGAAAGCGTCCTTATTTATTACATGTAAAAATGTAATATTTCTTATTTAATGTTGAACATTATCTCAAAAACAAAGGCAATTATAAGTAAATCAAAAAATTAACTGCTAGTACATAATGTGTCATTTTAATGTTTTTTTAGTGTACGGTATTGGTGTTAAGAAACATGGTCTCGCATAAACTTTGTTTAGTTCAAAAACTTCCGATTAGTTCCACAGGAGTCAAAATCAACGCCTACAAATATTTATCCAAATGGACCACAATGGATCTAATGCATAAGAAATTGTTATTCTGTATCACTTTTTAATAATCTTCACCAGAGGGCTTCATTACAGTGGAAATGCGTTTTCCAAAAGTGTATATTATTATTTTTTCTTTACAAAATTTTGAATTTGTTAACTTTAAAATCTGAATATGTCTGAAAATAATTTTTTCTTAATCAAGCAAATCGCTACATCTAATGAAGGCAGCCACATTATTGCTACTACAGTAGCACACTTTCAAGGACACGACGAGAAGAAGAATATGATGTCGGTATGCCTTTGAAAATGACCGGCCATATGCATGCCCCTGTCCAAAGAAAGGAACATTGTAGGTGGCGGTCTCTTATGTCTTATTTTAATGTTTTTTGATAATTGGAGAATTTTGAATTGATGGTTAATTATCTTTAATTTGGTTGAATTTATTCACCCCAGTTTTAGATTCTGGCGATTTAGAGCCTAACATAATAGGCACATGTCTATCGTTCAAAACTGTATGTTGCACACTATATGTTTTTTGGTTTATTGTTTCGTTGGGTTGCTGTCACATTGACGTATACCCTTTATCTCCTTTTCTTTTATTCGTTTCTTTTTAAAAGCTTTTTTAAAGCACGTCTTGATGGTTCTCTGAAAGCACATTTCTGTAAACAAATACCAATTCTTCATCTAACAAGTTTGAGCTTTCTAAAAAGCTGTGGACTGCTTCGCTTTATCCTAATTTAAGGTAATATGTGTGCATGTGGTTGTTGATTTAGTATTGGAAATGTGGTATTTTAGATATTGATTGATATATAAAACGGATGTCTTAGACTTGGAATATCAATTTTTGTATATATATTAAAATGAACTTTTTTGAAATTTTAAACTGGCTGTTCACTGTTTAGTTGTCAATGTGTTTTTGTGGAGTGTGGTTTTCTAGTTCTTTCAGCTGGTCATTGACTTGCGATTTTGATTGCTAGTCCTGTATATAATTTATTTAGATATATATGAATGTTTAGGTATGTTGATTAAGAGTAACATGATTTCGAGTGATGAAGACAATAATAATCAAAACCAAGGAGTAAACAAAGACTTGTACTACCACAAGATATTTACAACAGTTAAAATAAATAAGAAACAGCAATTCATATTTAGTTTCTGTGAAAATGATGTTGTTCTACTGTTTGCGTTATACACCCATGCTTTTAAAATTTTGTTCAATTTACTTGTTGAAAATTAAAACATTTACAAATAGACACGACTCTGGAGGTGTGCCTAGATTGGCAGAAGTTATAAAATACAGATAATGCATTTTTGTAAGCATTGTATAGGAATATTGTTTAGCAAAACAAATCTTGCATATTGCAGATTAACAAAGCAAATAAACACGTATTAATAATTGATATTTCAATCATTGTTGTCAATATTGAATTTCAGTGTGCAATATATGCATAATAAAACGAACATGAACAGTTGATCGGAACTGAAATACACATAGTTGATTTTCCGGCATTTGATGTCTTATCCTGAGACGAGAAAAGTGTAATTCTTTATCTCATTTAACCCAATAGCTGTTGCTGTATCTCAGCCGCATCATAAAGCAACCAATGAGAATATATATGTGATAAGTAATTATTTCAAGATGGCGTGTATATCGACTGAATCTAATAGCTCCGCACCGTGATGCGAAGCAAAAATACCAATCTTAGGGAATATAATTTGAATATAGCTATCTAATTTAATAAACAAAAATTAAGATTCTAATTTTATTCAACCGTTGGTAGACAAAATAAATATGAATATTTTTCCCCTGATTACTTCAAGACCTACAGATTCTTTTTTTTTTTTTTTTTTTTTTTTTTGCATTTCGAACTTGACTTCAACCCCAAGGACAAAGAAGGCATAACTAATAATACTACAAGAGGGCGGAAAATGATAAGTGTCCTTACAAACTTACAACCATTAAATATTCTTTTTGTTCAGATTTTGATGAAAAGCCACACAAAATATTTTGACATTAACAAGAAATATACAAAAAAAGAAAAATGGTATTTTCCTTAAATATCTAAATAAGTGTCATAAAAATGTTTGTCCTAAAGATAAATGGCACAACTGATGTTATCACTAGTAATTTGTGTCGAAAGAAAAAAAAATAGATAGTTGCTGCTTGTACCAATTTACTAACATTTGTCAGAGCTTCAAATGATCGAAAGTTCAAGGGCTGACTGGTGTTAAGAAATATGGTCATCCCTTGGTCTTCTGTTGACTGGGAGTAAAACTCTTGCCAAAAATGGGTCGTCCGTTTGGTTGTGCGGGTGTATAAATTCGTAGCAACGTCCGGTCAGAGTTTGGGCGCTAAATCTTATCTCTGTAGAGAGAGTGATATGCGCTCTACACATAGCTCTCAACAACTCTTTGAGGGTCATGACCTGTTGCAAGGCAACATTTCTGCCCCTTTCCAATATACCATTGTTTTTAAGTTGCATTCCAAATTCCCCGCGAATTATCCCGGTCGACATCCTATTGTAGGACCTACCTATTGTATTTATTGTTAATTTGTTCTCGTCTTAAACTTACATGAACTGTTTGCCACTGGACGTGAAGAAACAACAATCAATTATTAATTAAACAAATGGTGGGTAAGAATAGGAATAAGGGTCAAAAGTTGTAAACAAAATCATTCATCTACTCGAGATCGTCAAGTTTATAATTTTAAATATGGATTTTGCCGAGTGGAAATATTTAAGAAAACGTTTTAACTTATAAAATGTAAAATCTGATGCAATAGTTGGGGTAAATAACAAAATGACAGGCTTTCAATATATATATTCGTTGTTTTCCATGTATCGACTGTGTCACGTGCATTAAAATGCATGGTGACAGGTTTCCATACGATATGGTTTGAGAAAATTAAAGGCATGTTGATCTATTGTAAATATAGATAAAATAAAATAAATACTTCATTTGTAGATGTATTGGTTGATTAATGTCTAGTAGCAAATACTTCAGCCATAGTCATACAGTCTAATAGATTGGATCTGCAAAATATGTCGACTGGGAATGAAAATTTGGACTACCAGTGAAAAGGGTTTATTTTGGAAAAGGAGCAAAACTAAAATAAATGCTGAATATTATATAAGAAATCAATATTCAAAAGAGGCAGGGCCAACTTCCCCTGCATTTGTTTCACCCATAGGTTCAAAATCTGAAAAGTGTAAAAACCTACTGGTATTCGAATATCAAAGAATCTATATGTAATTTCCATACAAATGATGAAAATGTTACATATTTCAACTAAATACAAATGATAATTTGACCGACACATTGTTGTTAAAGACAAATGGTTACGTCTCTAACCAAAAAGAATTAATTTGTATATTAAAAACAATCTTCCTTTTCAAATGTTTTGCTTTGTTTTCACAAATTCTGGTTATGGTTAACGATGTCCTCCTTAAACATTTTTTTTAATGAATACTTATATTTGCCACATCTGTCTAAGTTGCAGTTCCTGACCAATTTTAGGCATTTATAATGCACCAAATGTTAAATAAAAAATTTATAGTACACATTTGAACCCCCTGTTTTCTGATGTGGCTCGTGTTGTTCCATATAAAGTTTTATATGTAGTGTTTTGTGAACCTTTTTGTTTTTTCGCCGATTTTCGTTCTTTTTTTTTTTTTTTTTTTTTTTTGCCATAATGATGGCATTGTCAGTTTGTCCTCGACTTATGAGACTTCAATGTCCCCTATGTATCTATTTTACCTTTTTATAATTTATGATGGCGTGAATTAAAGAAAAGACGGAAAGACATCAAGAAAATGACCCTGGTGTGAAATAAATTCAAAGGAAATTAGCCCTACCTCTGAAAAAGTGCCAACAAATATATATATAAATAAACACTAAAATGCTTTATAATGATATATGCAAATAGGGTTAAAATTATCATTGAACTTGAATATTGAATAAGAAAGCAAATACAAATATGCGTGTTGTATTCAGAAAAAAAAAATGTCTTACAGGTGCATCATTTATTTAGCTAAATTTTTGTTATTTAATGTTTACTTATTCAGTTTTATATCTAGTCTCACTATTTTTGATATATACCACCTTCGATAAGTGTTTAGTATGCCGATAAATTTTCACTTTTGTTCTCGTACTGGGAACAACAAAATTATTTATTTTATAAAAATTATTTCCGTACTCCATGTATTATACCTTACAACAAAATTATTTTTATTCACCTGTGTACGTTATTTTATTTGGCGGCATTTTGTCCATTGTTATGGTTGTCTTTCTGATATTGTTAAACATTTAACCCCCCTGTTTTATTAATTTTGTATTTACATTGTGTCATAGATTAAATTTATTCGTTCAGTGTATGTTCACTTGTTTTTGCTAATATGTCTTTTGATTGAGTTAAGCCATTTCATCTGATATTTTATAGTGTGTCTTTCTATGTTTTGATGTTACACTATTGTTTCAGGTAGGGTGAAGGTTGGCGCCTATTAAAACGTTTAAACCCGCTGCATTTGTTTGCACCTGTCCTAAGTCAGGAACCTGATGTTCAGTGGTTGCCGTTTGTTGATGTGGTTCATGAGTGTTTCTCGTTTCTCGTTTTTTATATAGATTAGACCGTTGGTTTTCCTGTTTGAATGGTTTTTACACTAGTTTTTTGGGGCCCTTTATAGCTTGCTGTTCGGTGTGAGCCAAGACTCCGTGTTGAAGGCCGTACTTTGACCTATAATGGTTTACTTTTACAAATTGTAACTTGGATGGAGAGTTGTCTCATTTGCACTCATACCACATCTTCTTATATCTATTAGACCCCTTAATTGTTTATAATTATACTTTATCATAGTTACCGCTTATAAAATATTACAGCAACTCTCTTTTCCCGAAGCAAACTGCGTGTATGCAAAATAACTTTTTTGGAATATGTATTTCGTAAAAATGACCTTTTTAAATGAGGTCCACTTTTACTCGTTGTAAAAGTAACATATTTAAATAAAAGTAACCATTTTAAATTTGGCGCGTTTTTGCATATCGCAGAATCAACAAGTTATTTATTTCAGCATAATAATACAATCATGTCCATATTAAAAAGTTAATATAAAAATATCTAAGTCTATTTTCACTCGGTCAAACGGACCTCGGGGAACATAACCATTCCTCGATTTCATATTTTTATGATTTAACGATAGCACAACATCCGTTTTTGTCATTATTATGCATAAATCAATTATTTATTTGATAAATACGCAAGTTTGAATTTCATGGTTTGAATTATCTTAAACTTTATCAGTTCTATTTGTATTGACAAAATATAATGTAAGGGTAAAGTGTATGCCCCAAAAAATAATTAATTAATAACCTAAACAAAGACGATATATGTCACAAAAAAACTAAAACATATTGACATGGAATTGATATGATAATAATTTCTTTATTTGTATGTACCTATGTACCTAATACATTGACTTCATTATACTATGAACTTATAATAATTATATTTTCCTACGGTTTCCGGGTCTCGAGAATTGACATTTTTGTAGTTAGTTATCGTTTTAACAAAACATAACAAGATGCTATTCTTCATGTTCATTCATCTTTAGGAGGGTGTTTTTTTCAGACAAACAATTGTGTTCGACTTTATTATATAAAAAAAATTAAAAACTTGCAGTAACAAAGATTTGCTTCGAAAATCACAGTTGAATTGTTTCATGGAAAAAAATTTTCACTTCATTTCTGAAACCTCTTTTTTAATTTTAATTTTTTTTATAAACTCAAAAAAGATTAATAGTTGGAGCCTAAGCGTATTGGTTAAAGTGATCCAAAGGTCTGATTACAACCCATGTGTCCTATAATAATAAAACTATTTGATTGTATATGACATATTATATTATATTTAAAGAATTTGTATTGACAACGTATTCTAAAACATTTTTAAAAAATCATAATAAACCAACCAAACCTCCACATCATTTGATGAAACTTTAAGCTGTTGCCAGAGCTGATAACAATCAGTTCTGGCAACAAACTCACGAAATGAATTCACAGGGACGATTTTGCTTTGAAATGAATTTAACCAAAAATCTTTAAAAAATATCTGAAAACATCTTCATTCCTTTCAAAAGTTTTTTTTTTACAAACTCGTACTGAGTCCAAAGACTTTTGCTAACTTTTTTCGAGAAATAAAATTTTAATTGAAATCAGTTCAATTACTGACAAATTTCATCCCTTATTTCAATAGAATTCGATGTTTTGCGATAAAATGTAAACAATAATTACTGCAACAAGCTTGAATACAACAGGCCTTCACACGATCTTATGATGATTTAAAAGAACAACTACAAAATCTGTAAAAGCGCTACGGTTAAAGGTGTTTTTTTCAATATCAGTTTTATATTAATATGTGTATGCCAAACATTAATTATTTTTCTCAAATCAGTTATTTCGAAAAAAGCTAAAATACATTTCTCTCGTTTGAAAAACGGGGGCTGAAATTTGAACTTTGTTTTTCTGAACTTTTTGTCGGTATTCAATCAAAGCTAAATATATTACTATCCGTTCTTAATTTTAGATATAACTGACTTTTCAAGAACACAATCCAAACGTATATAAAGACATCTATAATAAAGTATGACGTGTGATTCATTAAAAATTTAATCATCACAAATCAATAAATATTTATTTAATTAAGTTTAATAACAGTACATAACAAATAATTCATTTAACTTTACCGTCATGAAACTGTAAGAGATATTATAACTAGTTTTGTTTGTAGTACATATAATTCATTTCATGTAGATACGTATCAGGGATGTATTTATAATTAAATAACTCATTATTAAACCACTTACATGAGTACACAGTGCAAGCCACAAAAAGTATTAATCCAAGGGACCAAATCTTGTCCATACTTAATCTTGGCTTAATAGTGTTACTTTATGCTGTATATACCTTATACAACCTTTTATAGTCCAGCGACCCTGTCATAAAATCCCTTAGTGTATCATCGATGTATTATGCCTATGATTAGGTCATGGTACGTTGAACTTATGGACAAATACTGAAATATAAGTAATAATTCTAATAAAATAAACAAAACTTCTGCGAAAAAAATAAACGTTTACTATTTAACAATGTGAATGTGAGGTTGCATAAACTTTAATCTTAAATAAAAACAAATAGTAATCGTTAATTATTTCACCTGTAAACTATGCAAGTTATTTAACTTGAAAAAAAGGAAGATGTCAAAAAAATTGTAAAGCATGTTCCTTACATCTGTTAGACAAGGATACACACTATCAACAATGATTTAACATGTATTTTTACACCACTTTTTAAGGTTTGGGGAAAGGTTGAGCGCTCACGAACATGTCTAACCATGCCATGTCAGGTAATTTTAAAGCTGACTATACGGTATACCTTTTTTTTATTGTTGGAAACCGTACAGTAATCTATAATAATTGCTTAAATCCGCGTCATTTGGATTATGTTGGATTATTGTCTCATTGGCAATCACACCACATCTCCTTATTCAATAATGTAGATCTAAAACGTAAATATGTTCGGTCCTGGTGATGGTATTACCAGCCATACGAAAAACGATTCAACGACTGAATGCTTGCCTTTCCCCCGATATTGCTAAAATAAATCTTTTCATCATTGAAACAAAACCAGTTTCATTATTGGTTGAGACATTACGAGAGCTAATATGAGTAATTAAAACATGTACAAAGTCAGAAGACACCAAAGGGACAATCAAAAATCAAAAGTAGAAGAACAACCTACTATTCCATGGTAAAAATTAAAAACCCTTACAAAAATCGGGGGTGATATGAGGTGCTTCGGAAGGGTAAGCACACCAGTCGAGTACACAGACGATGAAAAGTCTCATTCGATGATATCACAATAAATAAACGTCTACGTCATTTGGTCTCTGATGGAGAGATTGTGTCATTGACAATCATACCACATCTTCTTGTTTTTATAAACCTATTTTAAAAAAACTCGAATCTCAGTTTTATACATTTATAATGTATTATCAAATGGCAATCAACACTTGAATGTTTCATAACCAACAAATCTAAAAACGACGTGCTAAAATATTATGCGGTTGACTATCTGTTAAGTTTTGAATTGTTGAATCTACAATTTTCACTCATAAATCTGGTTGAGAATGAATTAACATATTCCAATTTTATAGAGGGATTTTGTTACCCTATTGTAGTTGAGATCGATAGTATTAGCACATGAACAATCACGTTATAAATACGTGATCACGTAAAATGCGCGAAAATTTTTGCCACGCGAATAGTTTGTAAAAATCAATAGTGTTCTTTTATCGTTCCAATCGCGAATTAAATTTTCGCGCATTTTTATTTTAAGTTTTGAAATTGCGTAAATAACAACCTCAAAAATGTCAATATTTACAGTACATATAATAAGGAAACAGGTCAAGTAGATATAGTAAACGATACAATTACAAGAAAAACACAGACAAAATACATAAAGAAACCAGTACTAAACGTTTTATGTGAGAGATTCCACCTGGTTGTCGACATTGCATTTTTTTGTCGGCGTCATTTTCATGTAAAATGGTGTTTCATTCCAATAAAACAACAGATGACTACTGTATTGAGTGCAATGTGACATTTGCGATAATTTTTTTACGTTATAAAAGCGTTTTCCAAACCTCTCGTTTCAAAAATTCAAACTGTCTCGAGGTGATGTATTTGCATGTGACTGCATGACGAATCTTTTCATTTTGCACAGCTAGCGTTAAATAAATGAACCTTTGAAACGCACGTTTTAAGGAATATGACTTTTGGCTATGCTCATATTTATAAACTAACTGTTAACAAAACTTTGAATTTTCGGAATACTATGGATTTTCTACCCCAGGATAGGCGTATTTAGCAAAACGTCTCGGAATTTTGGGTCCTTGATACTCTTAAAACTTTGTTCTTGATTTTACTTTTAAACTGTTGTTATTCGAGCGTCACTGATTAGTCTTTTGTAGATGAAACGCGAGTCTGGCGTACAAAATTATAAGCATGCAGGTATCTTTGATAATTTTTATATGTATAAGAATAAAAAAAGTGTACGACTTATTTTTTCCAAAACCTATTATGTATAAATGCACGAAATCCGAATCGACTTATCAGCAATCTTCGTTCAGTGATTTAGAATGGTATGAAGACTATGTTTCAAACATATCTTCTAAGAGAAAAAAAATATACGTCTAATAGATTGTGAATCTCTTCTGTCAGAAAGAAAGTATTATATTTGTCCGAACGATAAAACATAAAAAGTGTTCGACTTATTTTTTCTTAAAACTTTTATGTGTCAATGCACGAAATCCGAGTCGACTTATCAGCAATCTTTGTTCAGTGATTTAGAATGGTATGAAGACTATTTTTCAAACATATCTTCTAAGAGAAAAAATATACGTCTAATAGATTGGGAATCTCTTGTCAGAAAGAAAGATTTATATTTGTCCGAACGATAAAACATAAAAAGTGGTGTTTTTATAATTAGGTACCTAGACTACTTTCTTCAGCAAGTAAGTGTAACAGTATAATTGATTGTTGTGTACTTAACGCCCACTGTCAAATATTTCACGCATATCCAAGACGAGTACACAATTAAAACAATAACTGTTATTTATAGCTCTGAAAAATTAGTCAATGATATAAAGAATTTGTAATATCATGCAACTTGAAAACAATGGTATGTTGGGAAGAAACAGAAATAAGTCCTTCAACTAGTCACCTACGGACCACTCGAAGAGTTATTGATTACAGATATTTTACGTGCAAAGCGTGTCACATTTATATAAACACAAGACCTTGGGTACGACGTCCTCATATTCTGAACAGACGTGGCTATGTATTTTTACATCCCGCAAAGACAAAGGAACGCCCATTTACCAGTGGTCTATCTGCTGACGGGTGAAGTTTAGTCGTCCTTTTCCATACAAATATTACAATTAGATTTGATTGTAATTCCAATGAAATGTTCCAGACCGAAAGAGTGTTTTCACTCGTATGATTTTTGTTAAATAGTAGCAAAAAATTGATTGTAAGATATACTAAAACGTTTTTTTTATCTTGTGAGATTTTTTTGTAAAATTGGTGGCCTTGTCGAATGGTGAAATGTTACATATCTGACAGTCTTATTTATCTGGCTGTCACTTTCAATATATCCAACTTCCATGAAAGAAAATTTGTCTGAATTACAACAGTTGACTTCAACATGATTTAACTTGTTATTTTTTATAGGTTCAAAATGTCATGTTTATTCTTGTTCATTTCATACTTTGTGTGTACTGTCCAATGGTAAAAGTTTACATTTACGGCGGAGTTGAGGACCTGCCACAAAAAAAAATTGTTATTTTTACAATGTACCACTTCCAGTAGAAAGCGTCTAAAACATTCAAGATTATGAGAGTTCGGTTGGGTGTGTTTTACGACCTTGAATGGCTATGCCCTCGAACGGTCGGTTCGGTGCCCTGAGGTGTTTGATGAGCTTTAAATATCGTGGTGGTCGATATCAAAGTGGGTCTAGAAGGAGGTGGCCATTTTGGTTTTACTAATGTTGATTTAGTTTCTTTACTATTTTATTGTTAATTAACAGCTCTGCACTTCACAACGACTCTGTTCAGTGCCAGGTAGGTCAGCTGGGAAGCCCGCCAACCACGATAATATAGTACTGGTCGATGAGTCGAAGACGTAGTATTATTAATTACAGTAAGCATTATCAGGACCACTGTCGTGAGATGGTAAAATGATGGTCCATTATCCAACACCACGAATACAGGGCCCTCGGACGTCAGATAGCATAACACTCCCTCATTCACAATGGGTTCTGGAGTGTATGCTTACGCGGACGTTTATACAGATTGTACAGCGTTGAATTGGTTTCTGTAATCAAAAGTAGTATGTCGCTGAGCTATATATCAGCTCAGCTGTTACACACCGTATCTAGCAGGTAATGAGGAGCTGATCAAGCACTTCTGTTCAGCTGTAATGACTGAGACGTGAGTGGATAACGATTTTTTTTTTTTGAACATTCGATTTCAACAATCAACATTCGTTTTCAACATTCAACATTCGTTTTCAACATTCGTTTTTCAACATTCGATGTCAACATTCAACATTCGTTTTCAACATTCACCAAACATTCCTTTTCAACATTCAACATTCGTTTTTCACCATTCGATTATAACATTCGTTTTCAACATTCAACATTCGTTTTCAACATTCAACATTCGATTTCAACATTCAACATTCAAACATTTTTTTTCAAATTTTGTTTTTCTTTTTTCATTTTTTTTTTTTTTTTTTTTTTTGATAATATGACTGCAACAAAGATGGACAATGCAAATTTCATTTCTTTCAATTGGTGATTTATCATTCAATAATGTCCATGCCATCCTTATATACTGCTTTACATCCATACAACAATAACAGTGAGTTATGAATTAATCAACGGCCAGGAAAACTCACAATCAATTCGATTTGGAACAATAGCCTGAAGATGTTGAGTGGCGCAGAGTCATAAGAAACAAAGAAATAGTTACTGTTGTGTGATTATTAGTAATCATTTCCGCTATTGTAATAGCAGGTTCATCTTTACCGTCATGCTTTATGTATGCAGCATAATAGAAGAGTTTTTTCTGTTGAGATGGGATATTTCTAATTAATTTTCCTGTAGTATAGAGGTAAAGTATGCATTGCCCATGCTTCTTCAAATCCCGTATTAATCGAATTTGCATTTCGGTGAGGCAAATGACCGTGAACGGATCGGCACCAACGTATTGTATATATCCTTTTATTGTTTTGCTTTAATCATCTACTTCGGCCAACACATTTTTTGTCAACATGAAGTCTGCAATGTCTTCTTTTGCATACTTTTGTTTTTCTCTTACCTCATACAGGACCTGCCTTAAAACATGTTTCGTTAGACATTCTGTGTAGTTACCATCTTCGAAAGCTCCCGATGGCATGTCTGCAATAGTACTGTAGTAATAATTTGTTGTGCAAATGCTTTCAACTTTTTGGCTAGCTTCTTCTCTTCTCTCGCCGACCAATTTTCTTTTATACTTTTCACTTCTTTCGATGACGATTTGACAAGGACTTTAATGAATTCTTTTCCTTCTTTTGGTTTCTTCTTAATGGTAATTGTATAAGTGCATTTGCTTCCTCCGTGATTGCAAATAGCCTTTCCCGTACAGAATGGCGAATTCTTTTTTCGGGAACCTTGTCTTTTTATCCTGTTATATGTGAAGGATAACACACATGATAGATTAGTCTTTGCAAATTCTTTTGAAAATAAATCTGTCCACATTCTACGTAAACTCAACCATTTTTTTTCTTTTCTGATACCATGTATGAAAGATCTGGTGATATTTTTTGGCCATTCTGCATTGCTGAGGTGGAATTTGAACCTTCTTGGACAATTCATTTCTGTTGATGAATCTTCATTATCTGTCATGTATATGATTCCAATGCTATCATCATTTTTCTCGATTTCTCCATATCCTGATAAAGGTCATCCTTAACATCATTTGATCCTTGCCTTTGTCTCTCAATTGTTTCCATTTCATTTTGTTGTTCATTTTAATGTACAATCACCTCATCTTCTAATTTAACTTTTACTTTTTAATTATTTCTTCCGTCTTTTCAATCTTTTCCTCAATAAAAATATCCATTCTCTCCTTATTTTGTTGTATGTCTTTCTGATTAGACAGTAAGTTATTTGTTTTTTTCAATTTCGTCATCTTTGCTTCTTGAACTTAATACAAAATGAATATTTTCCATGATTCTTGTTTCATCTCATGATGTAATTTTTCAAATTGTTCATTCATTTGCATTTTTTTGCATTTCTAGTTGTTTTTACATCATCACAATCATCACTACAAAGATCGCTTTGATGCGTTAACCCGGAAACAAATAGTGGTGTCCGGTGTATAATTTGCATCGTCATCTTTTACATCATTGTCATTGTCACTTTCCCCAGAATCGTTAGCAATAAAAGCGTCGTACCTGATTGAATCATCCGCATTCGTTACCCGCACATCATCACACTTGTTATGATCATCATCCAACTCCATACTTAGATTTTCTTTGTTGTCGTCTGTATCATATGCGTCATCAATTCTGTTGTTTTTTATGCCTTTTGTAGAATCCTTCATTTTAGGTATAAGAAAGTTCTCGCTCCATCTGATATAACCATCGCTTGAAATGTAATCCTATTTACAACTGGTTTATCGTAAGATTACAATTATCACTACCCTGTTCTACATTATTTTTGTCATCATTCTGATCTATCTCACAATAACCCATGACAGTGTCTTCTTTGTAACTTTCCTTATCACCTTCCAACATAATATGTGAACTCAATTGACTATCTAAATATACAAGATCATTACCAAACATTACGGACTGAGGCTTCAATCTCCATATCCAGTTCCAAATGAAGGTCGTTTGAAGAGGTTTGTTTTGAATTATTTGAAGGTGGTAAGGTTTTTTTTTATATTTTCTGGAATTTCATACTCCTGCGAATTAAGTTGCTTATTTCTTTTTCTCTCTCTCTCTTTTGACTCATTTTTGGTTTTATCGTTTTGCAATATACGCTAAAATAGAAAGAATACAAAATTTAACTGACAGATGTTGAAATACGAGGAAGATACAAAAGGACCAAAAAGAACCAAATAATAATAACATTCCCAACTGTCATCTGACAAGATCTTTACTTAGTAGGCTTTTTTCTTGATTTAATGCGGTTTTCATTATTCGGGTGCTCCGTCATTTAGCGTTTATATTTGAATCTTATAAACTTATCATAGGTAATAGAAGTGTACCCTATATTGACTATATATGTTTTCTTTTCATGTCTATGTGATTTAAACTGGAGCATAAATTTTGTCTGTTAATAGGGGATTCAAAGTCCCGACAGTCTCTCGAAAAATTATCAGTTACTGTAGGCTATTTTTCTCGATTTAGCGCGGTTTTTAGTATTTTAAACATTAAAACCGGAAGTTTACATTTTATTCACAATAAATTTTATTTTTGCCCTGTTTGTAAAATATCAAATGGTGCACAAGTAATGTTTGTTATCAGGATTCAAGTTCCTCACAGTCGATTTAAATGTGTTAGGTAGACTATTATTTCGCGATTTGTTTCGGTTTATGGTTTTCAATGATCTGTAAAAAACCAGTCATTTGAAGTCACAGTACTTTTCAAAGCAAATATTTTAAACAGACCCATCCTATATATCATAATAGAAAAACAAAGGATTAGGGGTATCAATCCAGCAACCCGGTAAACCAATTCTAAATAGCTTCCCTTTTGGGTTTATTTTGAATGTATTCTTGTGATTATAGACAAAATATTTGCTTCTGGACATCCACGAAACAGCAATCATTCATCAAGACTATGAAACTTGATTTTTTCTTTTAGGTTAGAATCCCCCCAAAAAAAGAAATCTATTCTTAAAGACATGATCGATCAAAAGATATATCCCTGCTTCTCCTATGGTGCATTGCCAAACTCGAAACTGACCGTTACTTTATCATAGAAGATTAAACTTCCTATCCCGAAATAAAATTCTCTTCTCCAGAGACAGTTGGTTGAATTCAATTATTGGCAGGATATTAACGCTTTCAAATAGGAATGTTGTTTTGATAGGAAGATAGATTGTTGACACCAGTATTATATGTTAGTGTTTTGTATGGCCTGAAACATTGATTCTTCTTTTGGAAGCATTCTGAACGTGAATCGGGTTATTAGGAAGAGGGATTCTGAAATTTGTTTGGCAAAGAGTCGGTAGATTGCAATGAATATTTATATGAAAATAAGGAGTTTCGGTATTATTGCCAATGGATTTATTATTTGACTTGCTTTGTTCTCTACCTGAATTTGCATGAAATATTTCCCAGTGGACGTTAAGCAAACATCATACAATCAACCATCTAACATAAAACAAAAAACGGCGATGTAAACAACTAGAAGGTTTCCAAACGGCCCTCAATGTTGAGCAAAACGTAAACCGTATGGTTAGCTAAAAGAAGCGGTTCCTGAATAGCAAAAAGCTATACGATTCAAAAGGGACACTTATATAAGTAACAGTCTGATTTAGGTAAATAACATAAATCAAAAATATATATATGTGGTAGACAGATTTAGCGACAACTACTGTTAAACTGGCTCCATATTTGTATTTGTGACGATGCATTAATAGCAAAATATCACTTCTTTAGGTACAGATATTGACTTGATTTAAGAGCGCATAACACTTAAAAGAGAAATAATAAATGTTAATTCGCGATAAAAATAATCCACAACATATAAAAGGTGACATCCGAAGGACTTAACATGGTTAAAGGTGTGAAGTGGTCAGGAGTTGACATATTGCACGCTTACCGAGCCATTTGTCTTCAGAGTGAAAATAGCTTATGAGGGTCTGGACATGAATGAGGGGATGTTTCATTTCTGTATTCTTTAATTTTCAAGGCAATTTTCTGTATACGCTTTATTGTTTTACCCATTATTCTCTTCTTTCTATATTTTAGTATCCCTCTATTCTCTGTTCTTTATTTTTAGGGTCCGTTTTTCACTATTCGTTATTTTTTGTCCATTATTCTCTGTTCTCGAAAACCCATCCCGACCCTCAATATTTGGTCAAACGTACGCTACTAATTATAAAGGATAGAATAAATCGTTTCATTACTTTCGTCCCTTTCGTAAGCTTTTTAATGTCGATTTATTTGACAATATCCTGGAATTGATTATGTTCTTCTACTGGACTAACCTTTTCCATTTTTTCACGGTATCGTTTACTCTACCAGTGACCAAAACTATCAAGGTTAACTTTTCTAAAAGGTGCGGAGTGCTTCGCAGTATCATAAATTACGTCAAAACGATGTATTATTGTTAATCGGGTCTTGAATTTTCAGTCCGTATCTTTCGTATTTAATATTTCTTCTATCCGGGAAATGTTCCCAATTCTATATCTCATTCTAGCCAATAGAACCTTAGCCACATCATAGGGCAACCAATCAGAACCGATATTTGTTAAGTGTTATTTTCAGAATGGCGTGACTGTCGACTGACACTAATAGCCTCACACCGTTATGCGAAGCATTAACTGAATACCGCCTAACTGTACCCGTCCCGGTAGCAAGAACTTTGTTCCTTTTTTTTTAGTTGTATTTTTTTCAGTCTATGGAAAATTGATTTTTTTAATTGAAAATCTAGAAGCGATCATCCTCACTTTCCTTAGCCGTAAAAAGATTACAAATTGACATATACACTTGTCCATCATTTTGTAGGCTAGAATAATAACGAAATAAATGTATGAAAACGATTCCAGTACGCACGACAGGAGTTACTAGGTTTTGATTTGATGGGTTTTAGGGGTTTATTGTTTGTTGTTTGTTTATATTATCATTAATGATTTCCCTTCGTCTCTTAATGCATATAATTTGATTGAAAATAATATCGTATATAATAAGATAAATGTACATGGTGTTAGAAAGGAGGCGTTTATTTTGAAGCCTCGGAGTCAGGTAGGGAGAGTTCCACGCTCTCTGCATTTAAAACAACCCTTGCCACAACTTTTCGAGAGGTCTGTTTGTGGTACTTTGCAATGCAATGTTTCTACCATTTTCTTGCATACCCTCCTTTTCCAGTGGCAGTCAAAATTACAACCTTTAATCCCGGTCGTACCACTGTGCAGAGCCTACCCATCAGATTATTGTAAATTTGTTCTAGTTCAAAATATCAGTTGAATATTTGCCACTGGTCGTTTAGTAGACACCAATCATAATGTATACTGTTATGCGTATACTCTCGCAAAAGTTTACAATTTCAAAACATAAGTAGCAAATATTGAGAACAGACAAAGTACACAATGTCCTGTAGTCCTACATCTGTTTGATAAGCAAATTTAAATGTTTTGTCGCCTGTACGTAAAATAAAAATGGGTTTGTAAAATGGTAAAAAAAAAAAAGCACATTTTAATAGCTTACAGTTTTCAATTTTTCGGGAATCAGTCTATTATTGACTACTTACTGACTAAGAAGACCACGTAAAAGTTCAGATTACAACATATGGCATCAGTCACTTTTGGATTTCTACAACAATCTTCGGAGACACTATCGTAATACAACATTACTGGTTAATATCCTAACAATACACTTGGAAATATATTAGTAATGTCCGCAAAACAAAAATAATTGATAGAAATTTCCGATGTGGTAAAGATACTGTAAACACAGCAAGTCCATGATTACTTGATAGATGAGTATCTCATTATTTTCTTTGGGAAACTGCTTAATGGTAGTTGCATTTTCGTCGTTTTTATGCTACATCTTTTTGTAACGAAAAATCTCTGATTCTGTTATAGGTTGTAAAAAGGTTTTTTAATGACAACTAATATTTAATGATCACACAAGAAAAAGGTAGCCGCTTATTATCATTATGTGTATTTTAAAGTCATCTAATACTTCAAATTAAAAAGAATTTGAATATGTTTTATATACTTAAATGGCTTATTTTGACTATAAAACAAGTGTACAGTGGACTTTCTTGTAAAATAAAATCTTTTTCGTAACAAAATCATCAGAATGTACTGCTATTGAAGTATTGTCTTCCGTACTCTTAATACGCCGATATCTTTCCGTATGTAGTGACCTTAACTACGAGATCTCTCGTTAGAACTTCGGCCACTGCACAACTCTAATGCGAGGGAAAAACTGTGATGACAGAATGTAAACAAACTTTTACTGGAAGGTAAATAGTAATATTTGATTCTTAAAGAACAAATTAAATACACCACATCAATTAACAACTGTTATAGAAAAGTTTAATAAACAAATGGGAACGCATGTAAAATATAAAAAAGAATAACATCGCTCTATTAATTCACGCATTTTTCACGTGCTTCATGATTCTGTGTTTATATTTTATCAATATCACGATTCGGTAAACTTCAGTAACAAAAGTGAAAGTTGATTATCTTGCAATCAATAATCACTGTAAGAAATATTATTTGTCGTATAAGTTTTAGATTCATAATAAATGTACAATAGTGCATAGAAATATGAATGCATTGGTTCGATGAGTTCATTAACATTATGATTACAAGAAACTCGTTTCAAATCGATAACTTATCGGCATATAATAAGTTAAGCCACGAACTATTTTTTATGTTTGATAATTATGATAATTTTGTGATTATTCATCTCGTCCTGGGCGCGGCCGACATGATTGACACACAACGTATTTGTTTGTTCTTTGTCCAAAGTTCAATTTCCCTGCTCAATTAAATATATACATATTTGTCACAAACTAACCAAAATACCTTTAATTTATGGTCAGTGTCACTTTCATCACAAAAAATTGGATGATTACCTTTGTTTACCTAAGTTTTAATGACAGTAATGACAGTTTATTAGCTTCCATTTCAGTTACCATGGTTGAAACTCTATAAATAAAATGTTGTTTGTTTTCTTTGCCATGTTTTTTTTACTCATTTCATTTTAAATGAAAAATAGACGTAGATAGAAAAGCTTTTCTAAAGTAGACCAACTTAAATTTCTAAAGCTGACCAAATTAAATTTCTAAAGTAGACCATCATTAAGACATTAAGGTTCCAACTTTCAAAACTCTCAGGTAAAGTTGACCTTAAAAAAATGAATTTGGCTATTCTTGTTCGGTCCCTTTTGGTCATATGGCGCCTAACGTTTCTACGTATTTATACATCCCTGGCTTTTAAATGTTTAGGTCTAAGCGTTTATGCATGATGAAGGTAAATGCAGAAAAGTTCTTCGGACGCACGAAATTTATATAGGATTATTTCTTTAAGGGTACAATAAACTCCACACAAAATGATTTGTCTCGTCTGCATGTGGAACCTGTAAACTAGGCAAAAGCTACTTAAGTTAAGATTTTCCTTAGTAAACACTTAAGTTAAGGAAACTCCGCCCTTTTCACGTAAGTGGTATGCATAAAAAATCTTAAACTAAGTATTTCCTTTGTCAAATCTTGGTTGTTTTAAGTCACGCCCACAAAACTTAAGTGGTATGCATAAAACCCCTTATACTAAGATTATACTTAAGTCTAAGGTACATATAGAGCTACCTTAAATTTTCAAAAATAGTTAAAAATCAGTCGAAAGTATGCGTTTTTGCAGAATATTAATAGATTAACTACCGTTTAATTGATTAATAATTATATCAGTAATATTTCGTTTGTTTATTACTAAATATAACGATCATTGTAATTTTCTTAAAATCAAGTATAATGAACACATCAAGAGATAACAGAGGGTAGTTTTATAACTTCATTCTACACATATTTCAAAGATTACTAGTAAGTAGGGGGGAGTTTTTGATTACAAATACGTTTTTCTTCCCATGCCCATCCATCGACACGTCAACCTTTTCTCTTATGCGCCAATTCATCAAATGTTATGTTACGTATTATTGAATTGTTTTACATACCAACATAAATTTAACCCCAGCTACTAATTCAGTATGTATTGATCAATCAATGTAAATAATCATAACAAACTTTTACACGGATGAGTACATGCGATGAGCTAATACATATCATACGGTAATTAAAGAAAGGTTCCGATTTAAGTATTCCTTAGTTAAGTGAAGACTTAAGTAAGTTTATGCATACGACTTAAGAATTATACTTAACTAAGGAAATTCTTAGTGACATCTAAGTTAAAGGAACACTTAAGTTAAGATGTTTTATGCATACGGGCCCTGGCTTCACGAGTTAATGATTTTTATCAAGTTTTAATTGTATACGGCTATTCAATAAAGTGCATTTCATGCAACGCCAAATATATTTTATCCTCTTTCAGACCACCGAGTTCAACGTGTTCTCTACTCTGTTGGTCTTGAAATCCATTAACTAACAACTTGATGAATGAGACATTACGTAAATCATCCCAAATTGACTTTGTGATACCTACCACTTTAGTTCGTATGCGTCTATTAAATAAATATATACACATATATGTAATCATTAATATGCTATTTTTTATATAATTATTTTTGCAATGAATATGGAATACAATGTTAGTTTCTTTGATCGAATAATTAATGAAAAGTGATGAATAAAACAGAAATTATTTAACCAACAAAATAAAATTACTAGCAATCCGATTGTGACAAAAGTAGATGCAGCAAAAAGTAATGACTTTACAATGTTCATTATTGCTTCTATTGGGGTGTCGGCAAAAACTATAGTGTACGTTCGGGAACTAAGTCGTCTTAAACGTTATAAACAGTTTTGAAAAAATACTGCAAAGTTTACATGTTATGCCTGAAATATATTTGAACCGAGTGCAATCGGGAATCAATATTACCTGATTTGTAAGCGCAATACAAATTAGGCTGGTTGTCTATCTTGCAGCATATGGGTATCTGAGTCCGCCTAGCTAGTGGTAAGAGAGTGACAGGTAACGGATAGGAAACGAGTCTAAATAAAATAAAATTGAGAATGGAAATGGGGAATATGTCAAAGAGACAAGAACCCGACCAAAGAGCAGATAACAGCCGAAGGCCACCAATGGGTCTTCAACGCAGCGAGAAAATCTCGCACCCGGAGGTGGTCCTCAGCTGGCCCCTAAATAAAATTGTGTACTGGTTCAGTGAAAATTGACGTCACACCAAACTCCAAAACATATAATGGAACTAGAATTTAAAAAAACATACAAGACAAACAAAGGCCAGAAGCTCCTGACTTGGGACAGGCGCAAAAATGCGGCGGGGTTAAACATGTTTTGTGAGATCTCAACCCTCCCCCTATACCTCTAGCCAATGTAGAATAAAGAAACACATAGCAATACGCACAGTAAAACTGAGTTTAAAAGAAGTCCGAGTCCGATGTCAGAATAGATAACAAAAGAAACTAAGCAAAATGACAATGATACATAAATTAACAAAGGACTACTAGCAGTTACTGACATGCCAGCTCCAGACTTCAATTAAACTGATTGAAAGATTATGTCTTCATCATATGAAAATCAGGTACAATCCCTCCCGTTAGGGGTTTAGCATCATACCATCATAAAATATATCAGATTCAGAAGAACATAACCCGTATCATGCCAACAACTGGTTTTAGAATAAATGTGTTTATTTCCCATGCAAAGACCCTATGAGTGAATCAATATTAATACCAAAATTTGCAATCCTTAATGACTTGACAAAAGTATCGTAACTATATCCCTTCCGAATAAGTCTGTTTAAAGGTTTGATTAGCTTTTGAGGTGAATGCCGACATTTTTGTGCTTTGTAAAGAATATTACCATAAAATATTGGATGTGAAATACCTGAACGTATAAGATGTCTGCATGTCGATTTATATTTAAAGCTTTATTAGATAAAATAGTGGAATCATCTTATTCATTTATTGAATGAAAATCTAAAACTTGTTAAAAAATTAAAAAAATAGAGATTTAAGTTCATATTTAGGTAGTTATGGTTTTGTGTCATATTCTTAAACACAAGATAATATTGTTAGTTCCTCACTTAATATATTGAAATCACCCTGTTGGAATAGGGACGTTAAATCCGATTCCTCTTGTAGGGCGATTTACACACTTTCTCCGAGTTAACAATTCCTTGCAACAACTCTCTGAAGAGTCAACATAGGTTCTGCTGCAAGGCAAAACTTTGGCCTCTATTAAATAATCACGCATTTTCCAGTTGCAGTCCAAATTTTTCGCGGTCCATTTCGGTCGCATACCTAAATAATTTTTCAATAGTTTATTTGTTCTCGGTTTGAATATAAATATAAGAAGATGTGGTATGAGTGCCAATGAGACAACTCTCCATCCAAGTCAAAATTTATAAATGTAAACCATTATAGGTCAAAGTACGGTCTTCAACACGGAGCCTAGGCTCACACCGAACAGTAAGCTATAAAGGGCCCCAAAATTACTAGTGTAAAACCATTCAAACGGGAAAACCAACGGTCTAATCTATATAAAACGAGAAACGAGAAACACTTATGAACCACATCAACAAACGACAACTACTGAACATCAGATTCCTGACTTAGGACAGGTGCAAACAAATGCAGCGGGTTTAAACGTTTTAATGGTACCAAACCTTCACCCTTTTTCTGAAACAATAGTGTAACATCACAACATAGAAAGACACACTATAAAATATCAACTGAAATAGCTTAACTCAATCAAAGGACATATTAACACCATTGAACATACACTGAACAAATAAATTTGACCTATGATACAATGTAAATTCAAAATAAATAAACTAAGGGAAAAAAATAAAAGTAACATGTTATATCGGTATGAAATGTTAAACAATTTAAGAAAAACAATATGCTCGAACAAAAATATCAGCCATTTGCAATAACTATAAACACAGGTAAATAAAATAATTTTGTTGTTAGGTATACGTATACAGTTACAATAGAGAAAGGAAATATTTTAACAAAATAAATAATTTTGATGTTCATAGTAAGAAGTGGAAATTTATATTAGTACCAAACACTTATCAAAGCTGGTATATAGACCAGATATAACCCTGAATAACATTAAATAAAAAAAAGCATTACAATTAGTATCAACAGGTCAAATAAACAAGAAAGTACGATTTGAGAGTACTCGCAGTTACTGACAGCTAGTTAAAAGCCAAAACAATTAATAATAAAAAATCATGCATCAGAGACTAAAATCAACTAAAACACATCCC
Source organism: Mytilus coruscus (assembly GCA_017311375.1). Taxonomy (NCBI): domain Eukaryota; kingdom Metazoa; phylum Mollusca; class Bivalvia; order Mytilida; family Mytilidae; genus Mytilus; species Mytilus coruscus. Next base: position 37,754,494 of record CM029607.1, on the reverse strand, counting down.
AGGGATTTAGTATTTTAACGTCATGGACAGTCAAAGAAGACATGACTAGTGCAATGCCAAAAATAAATGTATCGACAGACAGTAGGATAGTTAGGAGTTTAACCTCTTTATAGATCAAAATGAACGTGGGTGTGTCTTTAAACATCCCGTTTGAAAAGAATACAAATTTAGTTATGTTTTAATTTGCTGATGACAAAATCGATATTAGTGCCAATGTAAACTATATTCAAAGATCTAATTACAACATTGGTAAGATAACCTGAACTAATAAGTTTATTTAAAGGTTCGATGAGTTTACACGGATCATATAGTGATTTCCGCGCTTTAAGTACAATATTACCGTAAAATTTAGGATGTGAAATACCGTTTTAATCAGTTTTCTACAGGTACAGCCAAATTTACTAATCAAATCTTTGTATCTATGAAAGAACTTAGTAAAAGTTTTACGTAATTTATGGTAACGAAATCCCTGACTTAATAATTTACTAGTGATGCATTGATTACGTTCGTTAAAATCTATGACATCACCACACACACGGGCATAACGAACGAGTTGGGATATATACACACCGTATGATGGAGCCAAAGGAACATCGCCGTCTAAAAAAGGAAAATTAACAATAGGGAATGAAAAATCGTCTCTTTTGTCGTAAATTTTCGTATGGAGTTTTCCTTTAGAGATTGAAATGTCCAAGTCCAGAAAAGGACAACTAATGCTGTTTATGTTAGATTTAGTTAAAGTAAGTTCTATTGGGTAAATTTCGGTAGTATATTTAGAGAACTCTGGATTATTTAACGAAAAAATATCATCTAGATAACGGAAGGTATTGTTGAATGTATCAACCAAATTTAACAATGACGTGTCTTTACTGAGTTTGGTCATAAACTGAGATTCATAGCAATACAGGAATAAATCTGCTATTAAAGGGGCGCAGTTAGTGCCCATAGGAATACCTACTACTTGTCGATACACTTTATCGCCGAAACGTACATATATGTTGTCCAGGAGAAAATTTAAAGCTTCAATCATATCTTCACATTTCTAGTAAGTGTATCTAGCATACTTTCCTTTTCGTTACAGAAAAGGCTTTCAACGAGTTACAGCAAATAAATATGTAATGAGATTTTCAAAAGACCATTTAATTAAATATGAAAACTTTTTCTTGATAAGATTGTGTGGAAGTGTAGTATAGAGTAGAAAAATCATAACTGTCAACAGAATTAAAAGGACCATCAAAAGCATGTATTTTATCTAAAACCTCTAAAGAGTTTTTAACACTCCAAAATAATTAATACCATTATTTTCATAAGCTTTATTACAAAAGTTAATAACAAGTTCTTTGATAGTAGTAAGGAGGTAGTTAGAAGAACTGATAGATTGGTAGTAGAACACTTACTAGATGCGGAGATGAAACGGAGTTTAAATGGGTTTTTGTGCAATTTAGGTAACCAGTACATAGTAGGGACTTTCAAATGTTCGGAAGAGGCTTTAAGCTGGGTAGTGGCAGTGATATGCTTGTTTACAATTTGACTCTCTGTGGAGCGTACGGACCTGAATGTAGATGAATTTGTAATTTCGTTTTGGAGAATTTCCGTGTAGTATATGCGTCACACCACCACTACATTATTTGCTGCTTTATCTGCCGGTACGAACACAAACCGCTTTATGAGTACTTGAGTTTATTTTTATTCTGGAAATGGGAATATCATGGACCCTATTACTAATTTCAGAATTGTTTTCAAAATGAGATATACGAATATTAACAGTATTCATAATTTTATTCAAATAACTGTCTAGAGATTTTTATCAGATTTTCACGTTTACACCAATTTTACAGTAGACAGACAGAGCGTCTTTAATAACCTGACGACACTGTTTCCAATCTATTTTAGATGGAGGACGATATTTCGGTCCTTTCTTAAGAAAAGTTATGACCTCACGGTCTTCGACGATGTTGAGGTCTCCTGTAAGGACATGACCATAGGGAACATATCTAAAACTAGATGTTTCACAATCTCAAGTGGAAGGAACATTATTTACTATATTGACGTCTGATGTAACTGACGTATAATTAAAATCAAACTTCTGCTGGGTTTTTATAAGAATACGAAATAATAGGTGGTTCTATATTATCAAAATATGCAGGTATTTGGCTTTGGATGGAAGAGTCATTGAATATACTAGATAAGTTAATAAAATCAATACCTCTATTTATATATTTTAATTTAAGAAAATGCCGTTTATGATTTTCAGGTTTATCGATACTAGGAAATAGCCTATGATGACAAAAGGCTGTAATAATACGGGTGTATTCATACATCGGGCTAAAAAAGAAATTGTATCACACTCCAGAAAATAGCATATAATTTACTTATTGGTATCTGACCCAGTTTGCATAATACTTGAAGGGGGCCTCGGTGGCCGAGTGGTCTAAGTAGTTACTACTGTAATCACTAGCCAGTCAACACTGAGGTTGTGAGTTCGAACCCCGCTCGTGCGGGTGCACTCGACTCCAATCTTAATTGACTAGGATTGTCAGTTTTCCTATCGAAGGTCGGTGGTTTTCTCCGGGCACTCCGGCTTCCTCCACCAATAAAAACTGGCCGCCACTAAATAGCCCAAAAGCGGTGCTTAAAAGTGGCGTTAAAACACCAAAAATCAAAAATCAAAATCAAATCATAATACTTGATGTCTGCCATTATTTTTATTATAGATAACAGATCAGCAAGTGTATAATTTATACGATGTTTAATACGTTGATTACGGTTTTTGCGTTTCCCATGAGACCTTTTATTTCTAAGTCGTTTATCGACAATATTAATGACATCGATTGAAGTTTTAGTTATGTTCCCTTAGTCCGAGATTACTCTGACGTCCAACGGCTGTTTTTCCAGACAAGCTGGGGCCGTGGGACGTCAGAGCTCGTCCCATATCAAAAAGTGGATATTTGCCCGTCCAAAATAGATGCGCTGCTTCGTCGCTTCTGGTGCCAACGGACGGCCTTGGAATTATATAAATCGGGTATCAATTTGTTCATTTTTCATTTATCTCTTCATTTATGTAAGTTTCACCTACCTGCCACTCTTTATTTTCTCATATTTAGACAGTTTTCACAGTGACCCACCGATTCTGGCATTTTAACTTTCATTTTGAAAGATTGTCATGTGATCACGAGAAAAAAAGTAAGGCACAATGGACTATGGGAAATGATGTATGCATATGACCCTAGGTCAATATGAATATATAATCTAACACCTCGCTCATTTACGATGTAAGCAATGTAAGTATCCGAGAGCTTCCGAATGTTATCGTGGTTGGCACTAAATGCTTAATACCGATCTCCTGTAAAGGAGGTGAAAAATCGTGGTTGGCTACTAAATGTTAAATATCGATCTCCTATAAAGGAGGTGTAAAAAGTATAAATATTTGCATATTTAAGTCTCGAGGTCGCGAAATCTCTCGTAACTTGACGTCTATTTGAAAATAAAAGTAAAAATGTCTGAATCGATGGGTCACTGTGAAAACTGTCTAAATATGAGAAAATAAAGGGTGGCAGGTAGGTGAAACTTACATAAATGAAGAGATAAATGAAAAATGAACAAATCGATACCCGATTTATATAATTCCAAGGCCGTCCGTTGGCACCAGAAGCGACGAAGCAGCGCATCTATTTTGGACGGGCAAATATCCACTTTTGATATGGGACGAGCTCTGACGTCCCACGGCCCCAGCTTGTCTGGAAAACAGCCGTTGGACGTCAGAGTAATCTCGGACTATGTTCCCTGTCCTAATATTTTGTCATTAAGACCGAGAGGATAAGCAGTTTGAAGTCTTTTATCCAAAATAATTCGCGAATTTCACGTGATTTTTCAAATTGCTTGTGTGATTCTCCTGGTTGTTTCTGAACGGTTTCAAGTGTTTGGAATTTAATAAATTTTAGATTGTGATTATGCTTATCTAAATGTTCATATATCAAACTTTTGAATATTTTAGGTCTACGAAGGCGGTAAAGGTGTTCTTGATTTCTTTTGTAATACGCTCGTCCCGTCTGTCCCACATATTGAATACCATATTTAGGTTGGGTTCAAGTTACCACATATATAAGGTTTTGAGTTTTTCAGGTAATGTCACAGGAAAAGGAGAGCGAAAAAGCTCTCCCGTTCACTGTTGACCGTACAGTATTTTGTGAAGTTAATCTAAAACAGGTTTGTCACTTTTTGGCATTGCACGGGAAAATTTGTGGATACCCACGTGCATTTTTGTTAAACAATCTGGCTGTAGAGGCATTACAAATACGTTTGTTTAAGCACGTGGATATCCTAGAAGTTGTGTTGTTAATAATTTTCTTTCCATTACGTAAAATCATGATAATTAAATAGGGGTATAAGAAAAATAAAAAAGACCAGAGGTTGTAACAATGATTAAGGATACATGTAATATTTCCCATTAGATGTTAAGCAAGCAGCAATCAATATTCCAATCACAAATGAAATCATATTTTGCCCCGGTTATTATTAAGATTTCTAATGTGCGAGAAATAGAAAACCTGACAGAGAAAAATATTTGAAAAAAACCTTTCTGAACCGTTATTGATTTGCATGAAATTTACAACTCGTCAAAAATAAAGTAATATCTTAATATTTTCAAAGGCTATTATTAGAACTTAGGACTTGTAATGTAAATTGAGACATTGAGAAATAACAATTGAAAACATATATTTGTTTTTCGTGACTCCGGAAATTTTGTTGGAGTCAAAAGATGTAAACCTGAAAATTCCACTTAGAAAATACTGTAAAAGGTGTTTTTAAAACAAAAAAAGTTTTACAAAAGGCGTTTGTAATAGTATTACAACATATCAACATCGAAATATGGTCTCTTACCCGACGTTTCATTTCATTCCTCTTTGGGACCTTTGTTGATCTTTTGGTGTTAAGTGATTTTCAAGTGAAATCGAAATTTAGAATTTCTTCATTTCAAGTTCGCTTTTATTTTACGTTTTTAAGGAGGAATTAAACACTAAATATGGGACAAGCATTGAATTTATCCGGTGTTTATCTTTTAAAGATGCATTGATTTTTTTCTTAATTTAATAGAAATTCATATAATTCAAAACATATATCTAATAGTTTGAATAAATTTACAGGTGCTTCGAAGAATATATTATTGAGCGCATGTGGCTTATTTTGTTATGTACCTCAAATAACATTTTATATCTTAAAATTTTAATTTTTAATCACTTTTTTTTAATAGCGGACGCTTATTTAAAACTAAACCTTTAAGTTACTTTAACCAAACAAAAATTAATTCATATTCATATGTATGACACATTTAGTGTTACAAAGATTGTTTTCTATTTTGTCTCCGAAATAATTGCTTTGTGACGAGATCCATTTTTCTTTCTTCATTTTCTTTTATATTTATGTTGAAAGGTTTTGTCGTAGTGATTATATTAACCTAATAAAACATTTACTTTATTTCCCTGGTTTCGGTCATAAAATCAAAAATTGGGAACAATGTCCGTTCAAAATATCTTTATGAGATAGCAGTTGAAATATAAGAGAACTTACTTTTTAAACAAAAAATCTCTGACCGATGTAAACTTATTCAAATTTTGTCCTGATATATCTGAAATCGAAAAGTAAACTATTGTTTTATCATGGTCGCCAAAGGCTTGTGTACCCATTTTTTGCAGCCATCCAAACCAGCGGCTATTTTTCTAGACGCCAAATTTTATGATATATCTCACAACCAAACAAAAGTATAAGACTCAAATGTTTCAAAAATCTAAAAAAAATCCTAGCCAACTATATAATAGCACCTCCTTTGACAGCTGAGTTCAAAATTTACACTTATTGTCATTTCCCTCTAAAGCAGACAGAAGGAACCTGATGTTCAGTGGTTGTCGTTTGTTGATGTGGTTCATAAGTGTTTCTCGTTTCTCGTTTTTATACGCCCGTCAAAATTTTGACGGGGCGTATTATGGTATACAAATGTCGTCTGTCCGTCTGTCCGTCCTTCCGTCTATCAGTCTATCCGTCTGTCCGTCTGTCCGTCTGTCTGTCCGGCGTAAAATGTCGCACCGTAACTTGAGAACGACTTATCCAAATTTCATGAAACTTAACATAGTTGTTTCTTATGATGGTCAAACGATCTGTATACTTTTTAGTGAAAATAAGATTAAAACTTTTTGAGTTACGGGACTTAGTAACTAAAACAGGTGTGTTGTTTTTTTTCACATGTCGCGCCGTATCTCAAAAACAATTTATGATTATTGCTTAAAACTTTACACACTTCTTAGTTATATTAATCTTAAGATCTGTATCCTTTTGGTGATGATTCAAAATTTTATTTTAGAGATATTGAGTATTCTGTTAAAAAAGGGGGAGGGGTTTTCCACATGTCGCGCCGTATCTCAAAAACAGTTTATGATTATTGCCTAAAACTTTACACACTTCTTAGTTATATTAATCTTTAGATCTGTATACTTTTTGGTGATGATTCAAAATTTTATTTTTGAGTTATTGAGTATTTTGTAAAACAAGGGGGAGGGGTTTTTCACATGTCGCGCCGTATCTCAAAAACGATTTATGATTATTGCTTAAAATTTAACACACTTCTTAGTTATATTAATCTAAAGATCTGTATACTTTTTGGTTTTGATTCAAAATTTTATTTTTGAGATATTGATTTTTTTTTTTAAAGAGGGGTATTCACATGTCGCGCCGTATCTCAAAAACGATTTATGATTATTGCTGAAAATTTAATACACTTCTTACTTATATTAATCTACAGATCTGTATACTTTTTTGTTTTGATTCAAAATTTTATTTTAGAGATATTGAGTTTTTTTGTAAAAAAAAGGGGGGGGTTTTCGCATGTCAGGCAGTATGTCAGAAACTATTTATGATTATTGCATAAAAATTCACACACAAGACGACGGGCTTATCATGCGCTCATGGCGCAGCTGTTTATTTATATAGATTAGACCGTTGATTTTCCTGTTTGAATGGTTTTACACTAGTCATTTTTGGGGCCCTTTATAGCTTGCTGTTCGGTGTGAGCCAAGGCTCGGTGTTGAAGGCCGTACTTTGACCTATAATGGTTTACTTTTACAAATTGTGGCTAAGATGTAGAGTTGTCTCATTGGCACTCATACCACATCGTCTTATATCTATTCAGTTCTGAACATATCTTGGGATTCGTTCATGTACACTCTACCTTTTGTGCCATCATTTTCCTGTATAAAATAAATGATACGATTTGCGTACACACAACATATATTCCTGGAACAAACATCAGTTATGTTCGAGAGCAAGAATTTGGAAAGCCCAAAATTATTTCAAATAAGAGCAAAACGACTTAACAGAACACCAAAGGCAGTTTACAATGAAGATTACCCAGTGGAGTTACAGTCTTAGTTGGATAACAAATACAAATTAAATCCTTCAGTTTGGTGGCTAGATATATTTTTTTTTCAAAAAAATTATAATAATTTTCTGTTCCGAAAATATCAATTTGTAAAGTGTCGAGTATAAATGTCCGTTTTGTGTTCACCTCACGATTAATTGACAAGTTTTGTGTATAACGTTTTTATTTTCGAAGTGAATTATGACACATTGATATCATTTTTTAACTTGTTCTTATCATTACTCTGATTTATGAGTTTTAGTTTAATTTTTCTTTTATGTATATATCCTGAAGTAAGTATATCTTTTTTATATTACTAATGGTCATTGATATCAATTGTAATGACACTTTTATACCTTACGATGACATTTAGTTTTCATTTGGACATATGATAATAACCAAACAATCATTAAAAATTCGTTTAGTCAATAGTCCATCCTAAAAATTGATATAACAAGGTTTAAAACCTTTGCGGTGTAAAGCGGGAAATGTAAATCTGTTTCCTTCCTCCCTACCGATTCTAAATATCCATGTATATCCAAACTTTAATTGACAATTTTCGTTAATCACCGTTTAAGTTCAGAACATCTCCCTACCATCCATTTTGGGTTTTTTCAAAACGAAGAAAATTACCAAATCAAAGCATCGTCGATGTTGTGGTCCAGCCATATTCATAGCTAGTCTGATATTCTTTCTGACCATACTTTTTTCAATATTTTTTTCTCTTTTCATTTCCAATCTTACTGTAAAATTTCTATGTTATTGTCCAAAGGTAGGGAATTTCGCAATATTGATGCAACTATTGATATAAATATTGATATTTCAATTTTAGACCCTGTCAGATTTTTTTTTTTATAAATATTTGATAAATAATTTAATGGTATTGACAAGAATGGAAAGGGAAATCGTCAAACAAGTAATATATTTTTATATGCCATTAATAATAACTGGCTTAATAATTTCCATAAAGAGGCATTAAAAATCCAATTTCTCAACAAAAATTAAAAAAAATACTAGTAATAACTATTTCTTATCTGAATTGGTGTTCATTCTTCATCAAGAAAAAATACATTTCCTGTATTCAAGTTAAATGAACAAATACCTAATGCTGAGATATTTCCAATTACTGTTAAATAGCAATATAATGGGATATAAATGTAGAACAAAACAAATAAATTTTCTGGCAGAAAATGCTCAGGTAAGAGTTATGCAATTTTGTTTATTGTTTGAACTTTCAACCAAATTTCTGATAATTGTAACTAATTAATTAGAACTTGATTATTGATTTATGTGACAGATGATAATGACACTGTTTTCACAAGTGAAATAAAATTTGCTTGCATTTTGTATACATATTTTTTTCATTTTTATCTTTTCATTGAAAATAACCCACATCTGATTAATCATTCAGCTAGCTAGCAAAATTAACAGAATATTTTAATGTTGTGTAGATCAAAATAAATAATACATTTGCAGGTATACTATTGAGGTCAAGAATGTGTGTATTCAGTTACTAGGTATGTAATAAATTGTGTCTGTTTAATTATGTAACAGGTCATGAGATATTAACTTTGGTGAATTAAGACTGGGGTTGTTTCCAATTAACAAATACACCTTTGAGTGTAATTATTTGAAAATCATGACCGTTGATAATCATACTGACCCTAACTTGCCTATGGAAAGAATTGGAGTAATACCATTTCAAAAAAGTGTGGAATCAACTTAGATATATTAATACACATGTTGACCCAAATTTCATTGAACAATCACTTACACAAGTATAAGATACTAATCTAATACTTTCAAAGTTCTTATCAACTGATTCAATTGATGTACAAATACTTTTCAAATTAATTCATAAATAGTAAATCATTATAAATTTTGATTAACAAAGGAACTATATGCAAGTGTATATCTAAAATAAAAGGGTTATTCGACCAATCTTTTCTTAATTTAAGGGCAAATAACATGTCAAAAGTGGGCAGTTGATGGTTAAAATTCGTAAGGGTTCCGCGGAACCCAGTGTCTCGCCTACTTTTGTTGTTAATCGCAGGCTCAACAAAAATGAGGAAAAAAATTAATAAAAATATTCCTCTCTATACTATCTTTTGATTGTAAGTAGCTTCTGTCCAAGTTTGGTAAAAATCCAGGATAGTTTATGAATCTAATAAATGTTTTAAAACTTAAACTGCAGACTGTATGTAATGTTAACTGGAAGAAAACTAAGTTCATTTATAAGTAAAATACGGAAAAATGAAACAAAATTTTAACAAAATTTCCTTCTAGATACTAGCTTTTAATCATTAACAAGCTTCTGTCCAAGTTTGGTACAAATCCAAGATAGTTTAAGAAAGTTGTTAAAATTTTAAAACTTTAACCACAGAGTGAATGTAATGTTAACTGGCAGAAAAACTAAGTCAATTTATAAGTAAAATACTTAAAACGATTTTTTTTACAAAATTTACTTCTGGATACTATCTTATGATCATAAACAAGCTTCTTTCCAAGTTTGGTAGAAATCCAGGATAGTTTAAGAAAGTTATTAAAATTTCAAAAACTTTAACCACAGAGTGAATGTAATGTTTCCTGGCAGAAAAACTAAGTCCATTTATAAATAAAGAACGGAAAAAATGGAATTTTTTTTTTTACAAAATTTACTTTTGGATATTATCTAACGATCATAAACAAGCTTCTGTCCAAGTTTGGTACAAATCCAGGATAGTTTAAGAAAGTTATTAAAATTTCAAAACTTTAACCACAGAGTGAATGTAATGTTTCCTGGCAGAAAAACTAAGTCCATTGATAAGTAAAATACGGAAAAATGGATTTTTTTACAAAATTTACTTTTGGATATTATCTTATGATCATAAACAAGCTTCTGTCCAAGTTTGGTAGAAATCCAGGATAGTTTAAGAAAGTTATTAAAATTTCAAAAACTTTAACCACAGAGTGAATATTTGTGGACGCCGCCGACGACGACGACGACGACACCGACGGAATGTAGGATCGCTATGTCCCGCTTTTTCGACAAAAGTCGAAGGCTCGACAAAAATGGTGTAGAAAGTTTCTGCAAGTCATAAAAACACATAATTAGTTTCATGATATGTCTTCAACTTAGTATTCTGCACCTCCAAACCCAGAGTGATCGCATAGATCCAGCATGGTTCAATCAAAAATCTATCTCCCCTTTTTTCGCCAGGAGGCAAATGACAAGTATATATATAAAAAAGGGTAACTTTGACATCCAATACTGGTTCAAGAATCACCATTCATTAGTGTTGTTCCGATGATCGGAATAATTCGGAAATCAGTTGGTTGGGCTTCGCGATGTCGATAATCGATTGGGATTTTGTTCAATCGATTGTCGTTATAGTTTCCGGACTTTTAGCATATCAACTTCCGGTCCATTTTCGGTTTGCATATTGCATGCGCAGTCAAACAAATTGTAACGAAAAATATCAGTAGATAACAATAACAATGTCAAACATCCTATTATCAAAGACATGAGCAATTTCTTTCTTTATAAACGTGGTAAAAGCATTGACTTTACAGATTGATCGTATGTTATTTAAAATAAATAACTTTTTATGAAATACTTTCTTTCAATTCCGGTACTTCTTACTCGAGAGCGTACATCAATTCATTCTGATTTTCAACAATTTGAAAATAAATTTGTTGCTACATTAGAACGTGGTTCAAATTGCTTTTTATTAATGTTTCATCCATTTGTTGCGTTAAAAACGTCATATTTCTTCCCAAATTGCTTGTCAAGCATCGGTTTTTTTTTTGTAAATTTCCCCGGTTTGTCCGCCATTGAAATATATACGAATCACGGATCGGATACGGACCAACTATGAAAGAGTTCCGCATTTTTACGATTATAAGTACAGACGCATGAATGACACAGGTGACAGAAGAATAATGATCACAAAAGTGAAAAATACGCATACCACACGAATTAACAGGCATTGGTTGGATCCCTTAGTTAAATGTATATGTTCCAAACCATATGAGTATTTGGACCGTACGCGTACGGTCCAGACCGTATGCGTATACTCGTACGATCCGACCATACGCGTACGGTCGGACCATATGAGTATACTCATACGGTCTAGGACGAACTGGACCAGATATGTATTTGGACAATATGGGTTCATTTTAGACAAACATTTATCAAAATCTTTTATTGAGTTTCACAAATTAATATTATTACAATTAGATGAATAAAGTGAAATAGTGAACATTCAATCAATTGAAATTAAATATTTATTTGTCTATCTGAATCCCATTGTGGCACTCTCACATAAGGTGACACTTTCTGCCACAAGGAACGTCAGATTTTTTGCATTTACATGTTTTGTTCATGCATAGATAGATATAGGAAGATGTGATATGAGTGCCAATGAGACAACTCTCCATCCAAGTAACAATTTATAAAAGTAAACCATTATAGGTCAAGGTACGGCCTTCAACACGGAGCATTGGCTCACACCGAACAGCAAGCTATAAAGGGCCCCAAAAATTACTAGTGTAAAACCATTCAAACGGTAAAAACCAACGGTCTAATCTATATAAAACGAGAAACGAGAAACACGTATGAACTACATAAACAGAGGACAACTACTGTACAGCAGATTCCTGACTTAGGACAGGTGCATGTTCCTTAGCCAGCAAGATAAAAGCTTGCTTGTTTCGCGGCAGCCGATGCAATGAAAATCCTTCTGTTTGTGGCAGAGTCATATTTGATTGATATATATTAAATATGATATTGTTGATTATTTATTTTATTGCAGTGTTTGATAGTTTAGTTACTCATTGTTTCTATTTCTAGTATATTCTTTTTTCCCTTTGGTGAACCTCTTTTCTTTCATATTATTTCGGAGGGAAAATTCTAACCTTTTGATTGGTCAATCTTTAGGCCTTAGGCCTTACTATAGGTTTTCCTTTGTTTCTGGAGATTGATACTGCAGACATACTGAAATGCAGTGGTGAAAAATATCTTGCTTGATAAATTGATTTCTTATTTATATTATACTTCATATTCTTGGATTTTCAATATTCTTATATTCAGGATATGGATTAATACCTTGTCATATGAGTAGTGCTCAGATTTTATATACACAGCACTGTGGTGTTTCCAACTAGTACACTGACCTATGTACCATATACATGGGTCTAAATATTGTGTAATAAAAAGAAAAGAACCTTAAGATTATCGTCTGTTGTATTTACCAAGAAAATACCCTGTTACATGTTTTCCAATGTTCTGTTTCAATTTTGCGTGTCAAAAGTTCTATATCATCCATATCATAATAAGAGTTTAATATGCCAAATTCACAGTTTGTACAAACTTGCATCTTTACCAATTATATCATCAACCCTACATAATAATCGGGAAAGATCCTATCAACAACTGGTATTCTTAGAGTAACAAAGCTACCTTTTTCATTCTTTGCATTAGTTTTCGACACGTTTTTATTATATTTTCTCATCGTATTTTCAATAGAATTTTTATAATTTCTGTCCAGTATCTTTGACGGTTTTCTAGTAAAGTTCCTAAATATTCTAAAAACTTTTCTTCTAACATTATGTTTACTTCCGATAACTTCAATTTCAGTGAGCATAATTAAATTTCATGTATTACTGACATGCTAAATACAGGAACTTAACAGATTAAATTAACGTGACTTTTTTTTAATACTTTAGTAGTTAAAATATTAAGTTTTTATTTCATTTACAATTGAACATTTTTATATTAATTCGAGATTTCAGTTATGTTGATCTGTAATATACATTTGTATCTAATAAACTTGACCAGCTTCTTAAAATGAGGCAGACCGTACGCGTACAGTCCGACCGTATGCGTATTTTGAAAAAGTACGCATACGGTCCAGACTGTATATGGTCTGGAACATATATATTTCAATGCAATACCTTGTTTTATTTATTGATTAATTTTAAATTGCTTAAAGTTAAATACTTTATACTATGATATCTTTTTTAATGAGAAGCTTTCAAATTTTGATACAGCTATGTATTTAAAATTATAATGTGAATGATACCATTGAAATTTTAAAAATTTAGTGTCATTGTTGGTAAATGTTGTAATTATATATAAGACAAAATAAGTTCAATCTGAATCTGGATTCTTATTGATTCACTGTTTTAATTGCTAAATAAAATATGAAAAGGAAACAAAAGATCAAATATGAAGATATAAAACTCTGCAATGATATGGAATATACGCATAAGACATGTACAATGTGACTGAATGCATGATTTCATTAAAAAAGGACAAGGTATAATGATGCGATTATAACCGATAGTCGGTGGTTGCTGTCAACCGATAGTAATAGATAATTGGTTGGTAATTTCAACCGATTATCCAACACTACCATTCATTCCGTTCAATAACGTCCTCAGTATGGACAGTGCATGCATTACTTGTAAATTTTATTCCATACATCTGCGATCCTAATCCATATCCTCATGCTCCATTTACAAAACAGAAGCAACGAGGGCAGGGGGAGGGGAAAATTGCACTGAAAAAAAATTTGTTTTGGTTATGAATTGAAATATCAAGACGGGATTTATTAGTGGCGTAGCTTGCCTTTATATCTGGTGAGGCAAACGATTTGAGGCTTGGGAGTCAAAGTCAAAGCGCAGTTCACGAACCTATTATTTCCAAATCAGCGTCGCAAAAGAGTTTTCAGCAGATTTTATTGTTTCGTATGAGTAGGTAAAATGCAAACAGTTGAATTTAAATTCAGGTTTATTTGGACCACTGACATAATTGTTGCAAGGGTTCTGTAAGGTGCAATGAGCAATGTAATCTCCCTACATCAGAATAAATTATAACCAAGGCCAGTACTTTGCTTATTCCTGACCTGGTTACTCATCTTGCTAGGTTGGGGGAACTAGCTGGTAGCTTTCATATGAATACATGTTAACGTAACACAGATTCAAGTTCTATATATTAATGTTTATTAAATCAGCATTCAATATTCAGCAATCACAATAACATATCACAACCACATAAGTTCATGAGACCTAATATAACAACATGTCTAGCAACTATCCAACAACTTACTGTATATCTGTCTTGAACAACTGTCTAAACCCAAGTGTCTCTTACTACATGGTCAACTAACATATGTTGTGTTTTACATTATTCCATTTACATAACATTAATACTCAATATCTTTACTTGACATAATGATACTAATTTATCTATACTGAAGGACAAAAGAAAGGATACACTTTTATTTTTTTAATATTTCTTTTAAAAACTAAAGATATAAAAATGAAACTTGATACACGATACATATTGATTTTTACCTGTACAACAGGTGAGTACTTCACAGTATTTAAATTCGAATTTTGGAAAATTTGCACGTGCAGAAAAATCTGTTAGTAAAATTCGACTAAATTTGATTTTGTTCGACACCTGTTACAGTATCCAGTCGTAAGTTCACAAAGTTTCAAGAAAACATTTCAAAATGCCCCGTCTTACGCCTGTATTACGGTAACGTGCAATTGGCATGATTCAAGCCGGCATGGGTATGACTGCCGTTTCAAGAGCAATTGGCTGTAAACGTTTGGCATTATATCGGCTACAGCAGAGATTCCAAGGGACTGGTTCCACGGAGGATCGACCACGGTCTGGGCGTCCACGGGTAACAACAATTGCTGACGACAGATTCATTCGTATACGACATTTGCGGGATAGGTTTATGCCTCCTCGGGCATCGACTGGTGTTGTTCAGGGCAGACGTATCAGTGCACAAACAGTCCGTAGAAGACTACGGTCTTTTAATCTTCGTCCTAGACGTGCTTATAGGGGACCGACACTGACACAACGACACAGACAAGAGCGGTTAAGATGGTGTCAAGTTCGTTTACGATGGAGACTCAACAATGAATGGAGCAATATTTTGTTTTCGGATGAGTCCAGATTCACTGTCCATCATTCAGATGGTCGAGCAAGAGTGTATAGACGATCCGGTGAACGGTTTGCAGATTGTTGTGTCAAACAGCATGACAGATTTGCAGGTGGTAGTGTCATGGTTTGGGGTGGCATATCTACGCGCAACCGGACTGATCTCGTGATAGTGAAGAGAACTCTTAATGCCCAACGCTATAGAGATGAAATTTTGTCAACGGAAGTGGTTAATTTCATTGACAGATATGGACCTGGAATAACATTTCAGCACGACAATGCCCGTCCCCATACTGCTCGTGTTTCAAATGCCTACTTGCAGCAACAAAACATCGATGTGTTGCCATGGCCATCAAAATCTCCTGACCTGAATCCCATCGAGCACATATGGGATGAACTTAACCGCAGAGTTCGCTCAAGGCAACGCCAACCTGTTACACTGCAAGACTTGTCCCAAGCATTACAACAGGAGTGGAACAACATGCCTCAGGCTACAATTTCCAAAATTGTCTTGTCCATGCGACGTAGGCTTCAAGCAGTAATTTATGCCAATGGTGGACACACGAGATATTGACTTTTCAAACGCTAAACATCTGATGAAACATACTGTTATTCGAGATTTGTTATCTCATCTGTTGTTTTTGACATTGTGCCAAAACTGTTACTCAGCTGTACTTTATTTTTGTTAGGATGCATACTTCATCGTAAGTCATTCATACATTTGTTATTGTTAATTTTATAGTAAAACCTATTTTTTGAAAATCTGATAATAAATAAGTGTATCCTTTCTTTTGTCGCTCAGTATATTTTCCCACATATCAAGTCTTTGTGACATAACCTAAATTATCCTAAAAAGTAAGAAATCCCTTTTGTATATAAAAAAAACTGTGTTTGCTTGACCCATATGGGTGTATTTTGCAAATAAAATTATTATTATTATTATTATATAACACTTCTCTAATCCTTAATTATCTATTATCATTTAACCCTCAGGGATTACATAATAATTTGCTTAACACTTATCTAAAATTGTGAAGATTTATATTAACTATTTATCAAATAAATTATTTCTTAAGCTAGTGCTAAATATCTTTAACTAATACTGAATTATAACATTTCTAAGAATTTTACATATCAACATTCTGACAACTAAATTATACTGGTTATAAAACATCCACATTCTAACTGAACGTGGCTGCGTCTTAATACACCCAGCCCAACAAAACAGGCGCGTCTTTTAAGTTTGGGTTGTATTTCTGTGGGTTATGGTCTGGTAAAGAGTACCGGTACATCCTGGACGCCTTCAAACGCTCGTCCCCTTTTCTGCATTGGCTTTTCAGTCGCGCTTGCGAAGGTAATGGCCTGACCATTAAGTATAATCGACGATTGGGCTCAAGCAGAACAGACTATCAGGTGCTGATAATCAAGAACCAATTTAAAAATGGTAAAAAACTGAAATACAAAAAGAAATACAATTTTACAATCAATGTGTTGAATCAATGTTATAATGTATGAAATGTCAAATATAAATTCTATAAATAATTGCACAGTCCATTAAACGCGAAATACAGCTTCAATTATAAAGGTGAAATTTCCAGTATATCACGGATAAAAGAGTTCAAATATGTGATGAACGGTTTGAAGGCATCAAATAGAAAGTTATTAATGTAACTCACTCTGTGGTTGGCCATAAATTGTGTCCAAGATGACGTTTGTCCTTAAATGTTCTCCAGTTCCGTGATGACCTTGCAGTTTAATTTGAGATACGTGTAAGAAAGGAAACAGGTAACGATGATAATAGATATAAGAAGATGTGGTATGAGTGCCAATGAGACAACCCTCCATCCAAGTCAAAATTTATGAAAGTAAACCATTATAGGTCAAAGTACGGTCTTCAACACGGAGCCTTGGCTCACACCGAACAGTAAGCTATAAAGGGCCCCAAAAATGACTAGTGTAAAACCATTCAAACGGGAAAATGTTTTGAAGTTCTTGTACGATTTAAAGATGAATAATCCTCCTAGGCCAGGAATACATAAACAGATTAAGAGTATAATCCAACGAACTGTATAATTTGAGGAACGAGGTAAGGGACTTATCATTTTTTACCTGGGAGGGGTGGCTGGTCATTTTGAAATCATACATACAAAATTTTTTGATCCCCCCATAATATTTCACTATTTTTATTTGATCCCCCCTGCAAAAACATTTAAAAAATGTGATCCCCCTCTATTAAACATGCCAAAATTTTAACATGCAAATCACTTAACATGTTATTTCAAGGAAATATTGAAAATGAAATATTTTCAGTGGATTGAGTCCCAATACTTATTTGAGGGAAAATTGCCTTGAAATGGGGCTCTTCCATGAATATTAGTAGGTAGAGCAAGCCAGTGCTTTGAGTAGCTTTTTCTGACTTTTTTTTCTAATTTCCTATATTGGGCTATTAAAGAAAACTTGATTTTGAGTAACTCTGTAAAAAATATACATTAAAAAGAAAACTTTTTGAAACAGTAACAACACATTATGTCTCTCTTGAACGCTGCTTAAACTTAAGTTTTACGTATGACCTTATTGAAACCTCCATTGAGTCGCTAAACTTTTGTATGAATAGTTCATGCTTTCAGCTGGAACAATTCAATTACTCATTTATTGTCACATTTCATTCATAAATGTGTGATAGTAACCTCAAATTTTTGATTAATTAGCCTAAAAAGTACAAATTTTGAGGGAGTGAGAGGTATAAATGGACCCAAAGGGCTCTTGTAATGAAAACAAAAAGATACATTGGCAATAATGCTTGTTAAATAAGTGATCGACGTGAGTGAAATATAACAACTGAATTATTCGGATTATGAAGCACCTATGCATTTTATATAGGACAAAATGACACAAAATGGCAGCTTCCTACATCACCAAAGTCTTGTGATGTCTTACTTAATTGTATATGAATGGTGTTAAAAATATATTTCGATTTGACTGTTGTAATGTTCTTCTTGACATTTTGTCTCTTGAAGTATGTGAACTACTTATTTCCAAGTGCAAAAAATATTGATCCCCCCACTTTGAATTTATAAAAAAATTTGAACCCCCCTTGTCCACATACAGAAAAAAACTTGATCCCCCCTGCATTTTGACCAGCCCCCTTTCCCAGATAAAAAATGATAAGTCCCCAACAGAATAGACCATATATCAACATCCAAGGAAAAATTAATATTTGACACAGAGGATTTTCTAATACCTTTACATAGATTTCAGCAACGATGTATTTATAATTGGAATCATGAGTTCCATCTTTACGTTGTTTTTTGTGGGGGAGGGGGGTCTTGATTGGCCACACATTGGCATAGAGTTCTTGTCTATGAAATATCTAGTTTTGTAGAAAAAAATATGAAATAATGAAATGTTCCAATGTGTGTTATATCAATAAATTTGAATGAAGTTGCTGTTCAACATTTTAATTCTCTCTAAATTCAAATTAAGACAGACCCTGATCAAAACAAAAATAACTGAAAGCATGACCAATTCTAAAAAAGTTTTGTACAGATTCGGTGACATTAAAGATATAAACGTTTAAGATTTTGTTACTTTATACGTTTAGAGGGGTTTGCCAAGCTTAGGATGTATGGATATATTATACCTGTGTGAACTATGAAGTCTGGATTATATAAATCAAGGTACATGTCGAGGGAGGAGGTGCAATGTTTGTTCCAATAGGAATGCTAAATGTCTGTTGAAAACCATGTCCATCAAACGTAACAAATATGTTGTCAAAAATAAATCAAGCATCATGTCAGTTTCACCGTATTTACCTATTGTTTGAATCAGAGTTTTTTTCCTAAAGTGATGTGTCCATTCCTAGAACAAGATATTTATATCCACCTTGGTAATTTTTATATAAAACAAAATTGGACTAAAGATATATAATTAGCTACATCGGGTTTAATCTAAACAAATTCGGGTGTAAAAAGTTTTCTGTGCAGTAATTCCATAAACATATGGTTTCTTAACCTGAATAATTCATTATCAGTCGTTACATTCCACTAACTTAGATGGATACATTAACACATGAAGGCCATTTTTGAAATAAGGGAAATAATTTGCTACTTCAAAATGTCACTTCTAGATTGGTATGATAGGTTACTTCAACTTATTAAAAAAGGAATGACCTATTTCAGGTCAAATGTCTGCTTACCTAATTCGAAAGACCCTATGGCTTTATCATGATTCATTATATATGAATGTTATATCAAAAGTCAAAATCTAAAACCAAATTAATCTTTGACCTTCACCTCAATTTTAAGGTCATAAAGCAAGGGTTAAAAAATAGGTCTCTGCTATGTGTTAATGAGTTGTATCACCATACGGCTTGTTTTAAGTATGCCACAGGAAAAACTATTAAGTGTAACCACACCCCTTCGATCGAAAAATTTTCAGTTGTGACATGTCGCAACTACGATATTGGTAAAAAAGTTTTATCATTATTTTTTACTGTTTCCTACAAGTAGCAATAGCAAGCAAAAGTTAAAAAATCTAACCTGACCTCAATTTCTATTGGTTGATCAAGAATCGAAAATTCCTATAGGTCTCTAACACTTACGGTTTACGATTTGCAAGTTATTGTCACTTATATCAAATACATAAAGGAAGATAACTCCCATGTGGAGTAGAAAAAAAATATAAGCAGAACAAAATAAAAAAAGGTCTTTCCACTAGAAAATTAGAGAGACTTAATAAGGCGCACACTTAATCTTGTAAGGGACACCTCAATAGAATATTGCTTGTAACTATGAGATCATGTAAATTCTGTTATATTCGGGTGTTGTTAGCAGTGTTATGTATTCCTAAAGTAAGCCAGAGGTCAACATAATGTTTCTGGTATAGTACATTGTGTATTTAAGGTTGTAACACCGAACTGACATATATAATCAAGTTGATAGTTTTGTTTACTTGAAGTTGTTCATAAATGTCAGCAGATATTTCTTTTTTATGTGTATTTCAAAGATAACTGCTTGTCAAACTATACTATTACTATGTTTTACATTTATTTCAAAGAAATAACTGCTTGTAAAACTACACTTTTACTGTGTTTTTATATTTATTAAATAGGCTTCTATATAGGCACATTTACGTGTTGATAGGTCAAAAAGAATGAAGTAATATGTAATATTTTGATTCTGTCCTAAAAGCTGTTCTAAATATTTCAATTTTCAAAATGAGTTATTTCCCTTATGTGATGGTATACTCATACAGTTAGCATGGTCATTTGTGATGTTTTTATCTTTCTTTTGCCAAACATTTGGACACTGTATTTATAACGAAAATCCTCTGTTTGCATTACAGTTTTATTCTACCCTAGTGTCCTCTAACTTTTCCTTTCCCTATTCAATAATATAAAGTATTAATTCGAATTCACTTGATTAAATCAAATAAAAATTAGAATTTATTAATTTCGTGCGTCCGAAGCGCTTTTTTGGATTTATCTCCACCTAGAGCGCTTTAAACCAAGCATATGAAAGCCATGGATGTATTAGACCTAAATACATTGAGAGCTATATGACTAGAAGGGACTTTAAAAAAGCCTAATATTGAATTAGCAGGAAATCGTGGCAAAAATAGTGACTTGAAGAAGACCAAGTACATCGTGTATACGTTCGATAAAAGTATATTCCTTCAAACAAAAAAGTACTGTAGAAAATTAGTAGTTGCATATCCAGTTTATATATAATGGATTAGTTTTAGGTAACGATAGAAAAAAGTGCTGACTACTTCGGTTCATTTCAGCACGAATTTAATCCTATGCAGTTACCCATATGCATTATATCTAGTTGATCATTTTTTTTTTAAATTTGTATGTTTTAGTTAAATTTATTCTTTTGTCATGTCCTTACTGTTTAATACAAGCTTGACAATTTTACTCCGGCCTAGAGCTGATCTAAAGAAACTGTTTGAAGCAAAAGATTAGTCATACTTTACGAAATAGTTTTCCTACGTGTTTTATTATGTTATGTCATATTAACAAATTTGCTTTAATTATTTTAAACTAGATAACTCTAAACTATTAGTGATAAAAACAAAAGATTATTTGTTGTTGATGACGACAGTGTTAAAAGAACACGTCATCTGAATTTGCATAGTAGGCTTAACTTGTTTCAGTGGTTGTCGTATGTTGATGTGGTTCTTAAGTGTTTCTCGTTTCTCGTTTTTTATATAGATTAGACCGTTGGTTTTCCTGTTTGAATTGTTTTACACTAGTCATTTTTGGGCCTTTTATTGCTTGATGTTCGGTGTGAGCCAAGGCTCCATGTTGAAGTCCGTACTTTGACCTATAATTGTTTACTTTTTACACATTGTGACTTGGATGGAGAGTTTTCTCATTGGCACTCATACCATATCTTCTTATTTCTATTTAGATAAATATTTGAAATCATTACTTTTCTGATACTACTTTTTATTTCTATCTACATTTATATGTGTTTATTCTGTAATGCCACTTGCTGTTCCAAAATTCGATTTTATAAATTTTGTATTTATATGTACGTTATGTGAACATATTACACAAATTTAAAGGTATATATCTGACGTTGTAAGAGCTATCAGTAATACAAGAAGTTTAACTTTTGCTTTCCATCAGCATGCCTTACAAGTATTCATATAGGTTTTGATTTTTGTATACTGGTTTTTCAACATACTTCAACATTGTAAACCCCCATGTCTCTTTTTGGTCTTCTTCCGACCAGCAGCCAAAGTGGGGTGTCCGTTTGAATTAGCGGGGTGTTTAAATACGCAGCCACGTTCGTGCCACGCACTCTGCACGTTAAGAACCCTTACAACAACTCTTTGATGAGTCCGTAATTGGGCTCTTGCAAGTTTGCAAGTTTAAATTTCTGCCCCTATGCAATATACCCTCTTTTCCAGTGGCAGTCCACATTTCCCACCCTTTATCACGGTTTATCCCTATTACAGGACCTACCTATTGTATATATTGTTAATTTAATCTCGTCCTGGACATGTATGAAATATTTGACACTGGACGTTAAACAAAACACAACAAATCAATCAAACTATGTAGAACTACGCTTTTTTATTGTTTAGTTGGGTTGCTGTCTCATTGAAGTTTACCCTAGACTGGTTTGTTCCCTACTGGCGAAGTAGCAAATAACTTATTTGATCGTCTTTGATTTAACCAACAAAATTATGCTAGTGGTTATTAGTTGCCAAATATAGTACTTGTTTTCTATTTATTACTACAACCCTAGCTTTTTCTGTCATAATATTATTAACAGCAACACAAAACGTTTTAAGTTTAGATTTATCAAATGGACTGTCACCTGACTGATATAGATCATAAGATCTTATAAATTATTACATTGACACTGTCCGTAATATAACACCAATATTTTGCCATTAGCGACACATGAAAAGGACGAAATGACCATAACAAAAACAATAGCTGACCTTCATGATGTCAACTACTGTATATATTATACATGTACGCATATTTATATAATAAATCTTTATTATTAACATTATTTGTAAATTTTATGAAAAAGTAACTGTTCCTGTTGTTTCTAACCAACTTTATCTGCACATACCTCGCCCGGAACCTCTTGTTGGTTAACTTCACTTTTAAAATTTTGGAATTTTGTGATAATGGCAAGTCTTTCATAGTCTATATAAATATAATGAGATGTAGTATGATTGCCAATGAAACAACTACCCAACAGAGCCCAAATGGAGTGGATGTAAGCAACTATATGTATAGATCACCCTACGGTTTTAACAATGAGAAAAACCGATACTGTATAGTCAGACTCCGACATGACAAAATGTGAAACAATTCAAACGAGAAAATCAACACCCTGATTTATAAAAAAAATAAACGAAAAACAAATATGATAGACAGCGACCAACGATAGCCATCCGTTTAGTTTATTGACAACTTCTTAAGTGTCAAAACATTCAATTGACAATAGCATGTGAACTGTATCTCTGCCAGTTGATAAGATATTCCAAAAATTTGCAATTTGTATCATTCTATAGGTAAGGTAATTAAGCACCTACCATTCTATAGGTAAGGTAATTAAGCACGTATCATTCTATAGGTAAGGTAATTAAGCACGTACAAAACCATAACTAAAAGAATAAAGACCAACGACAAACAACAGTAGGTAGATCATAACATTAGTAAATAGATTTAGCGCTACGAACCGTACCAAAAATCCAAATGGAAAATATGTCCCCCTACTCGGACTTATTTTATCTTTGCTCTTACTCCTTAATATAGCGTGCTTAGTAGAGAAGCAGTAAATACAATTTTTTAAATGTTTGGTTTGATCCGATCGGGGATCGAACCAACGACCACACCTACTTGAGGCAAGCACGCTACCACGAGAGCACCGAGGGATGAAACAGATTAAGAAAAAGAGCATAAGTGTATTAATGATGATACATGTATGAACAGAATATGGTCATTCTTCAAAATTAAACTTACAAACTGAAAAAACCAATTGAATTAAAAGTTAATATTTAAATTATATATCATGTTTTGGTAATACCCAAAAAAAATGAAAAGCTTAATTTAAAGACGTGAATGAGTTGATTGAACAGAATATTACTTAAACATTTTGAAAACTAAACTCATTAACTGAAAATAATATATTGAATTGAAATAGTCATTCCGCATTTAGAATAATAGTCTGTAAAAAGTGAAGCATTCAGCCTAGATGGGTATGAGTTTTGCTCGTTGTTGAATGCTGTACGGTGACCTATAGTTGTTGCCTCTATGTCATTTTGTCTCTGGTGGAGAGTTGTCTCATTGGCAATTATAACACATCTTCATACTTTTATATATAAGTGAAAGTACATATTTCGAAGTGGCTGCGTTTTTATACATCTTGTATATCCAAACGAACGCCCTACTTTAGCAAAGGTTTCAATGCAGGGTGGGAAAAGTTCGGAGATGACCATATTTCTATACTCCCAATTAACCATTGAGGTTGAAATTGATTATTTCAAAAAGATGTTCGACTTGCAGGGAATGTATTAAAAAGAAGGTTCAAGAAATTGACATTATGGCAGTTTAAGCAGATTTTCTTGTAGCACAAGGAGGTTGAATGCCTTAAGCTAATATGTAAGACAAAATTCAAATGTATCATTTATGACACATAGTACAAAATCGAAATTGTACTTAAATAAATAGACGACACAATTTGACGAAATGTTTAATACTGAGTGATTGTCGAATTAAAGAACCCAAAAACGTAATATAGTCTAATCATGCTTTCGAATTCTCATTTGTAATAAGAAACAACATATTTTATCATGGAAAAAAATCATTCAAAGACCCCCTAAAATGCGCTATTACAAAGAATGAAAAACATACTTTCCTATATTTTCCTTACCAATATTGCAGTAAAAGTTGCTAATGCAGTTTATGTCGCCTAGCAGTAGTGTCTAAAAACTATCTCCATGCACTGCAAAAACTTTAAACTTGATCTTTTCAATGTTTGTCCTGTTTTAGCAAGAACACTTTTAATAATAAAATCACATGAAAACGTTCTGGTAAATAGAAAGAACAAAATTAAATTGAAATAAAAACAAATGTCCATGCATTGTTATAAATTCCCTCCTAGTGTAAAGCAGGCTACATGAGCTTTTTGTAAAATTGGTTTAAAATGTTGCTATTCGAAGAAATTCCTCGAGTTCCGACTTCAATATTATATTCTTCTGGCTGTATACATCTCTAGAACATGCAAATTATCCCTATATGACATGTATGCAGCTAGATCAGAGAAGTACGTCGGCGTGTTTATTATTATTATTATTGCAAATAACAATCGATATTCAATTCTCACTATTAGTTGTTCAACCGATGTCTGTCCTGGTAAAAAATTTCCTTGTGAAAAAAAGAAATTTCTGCAAAACATTGTTCTCCTCTTTGACACCTTTAACAGTTTGACGTCATATGACCACTTTTGGCGTATGATAATTAATCTGTTTTATGTTTCTTTTGGAATTGCAATCATAGATGAAGAACTGGATCTTTTTTCACTCGTGTGGATATACAAATTACTTCAATGTTCTTACGACCAACGTTTTGTTGTTGGGGTTGCAAAATGTTCTCCAAAACCTCTATCTAAACTACTAACATCTGTTCCATTAGCAACGAAAACCAGCTTTCAGAATAACTCTGAAACAGATATCTTTTTTAGGGTGGTTTGGATCAGATATGAATACCAAAGCAATCTTTTAAAAAGTCTATTTGAAATCTTTTTCATGATTAATGTGTTTTTTTTTTTATATTTTCTAAAGTAAACATGATCACTCTTCGTGCAACAATATACAAATATTTGATTTTTCTACACTTTACACATGTGTGTTCTTACTGTATACACATCTTGATCATATGATATATTGCTTCTTCCAATACAATCACCTCTAAAAGTACTCCTGACTATCACTTATACTCTTTAAATTCGTTAAATAAAGCATAAGAAAGATAACTCTAAATTAACATCATTCTATGTAACTTTTTGCAGAACTACATATTATATATATATTAATTTGTAGGGTTCTGCTCTTGGTCTTCCTGGTAATTTTACTTAAACATTATGCCAACTTAGACCGAAAGACAATCAAAGTCATCTAAAGAACTACATGTTCTTTAATTACTGTTTTATTTAAATCGAAAATTTACATATTTTTTTTTTTTTTGTTCGTTAGAGTTTTGTTTTTGTTATTATTAGCGTTGTTTGTTTTCTATATAATAATATTTAAGACAGACAGACAGATACCATAAACATACTAATGTATACACAGGCCAGAGTCTGAGCTTGTTTTGCAATATGATATAAAAACTAAATTGACGAAAAAGGTCATTTATTCAAAATCATAAAATGCAAAAAATACATTTTGCAAATAAAACATTTGACGGAAAGTTAATGTTCATATTTAATATGAAATTATAATACATAATTAATACGAAATTACATCAACTAAAATCATATCAATTAAATAAATGACAAAGAATAGCAAAGGTGGGGAGAAAAATCTTCCCCACTAATAAACATATATACATATCTAATTCTAAAGATAAAATTAAGGGAGGTTTGCGGGTGGGAATTTTCACAAATTGTTTGATAAGAATTAAGTTAACAAGTCAAAAGCTGATGGTAAAAAGAATAGACCAATTTCACATAAGCGACTTATCAACGCTGATCTCGAAATCCCCTACGCGTTTTAGTTAATTAGTTTAAATCCCGCGATAATTAACGATATTATACGTGACAGGGGGCTATCTGATTGACCCTCATATTTAGCAACACAAAATAAATGAACCGATAATCCACATCTCTCTCTCTCTCGTGGTGTATGCTGGAGGCAGCTAAGCAGATGATACAAGTACACAGTATTTTGTCACTGCGAATGTAGCTATTTGAGAAGTTGTCACTGACATCATAGATATAATAGCTACTGTGACAATATCTTTGGCAATTGCTGATATTAAACAATTGTATATTAACAATGTAACTGCATTATGATTGGGACGAATACATTTATATATTGGTCCAAGATTATTTAATTTTAAGATATTAATAATGGTTTTTTAATATATATTCAAACTAAATAGTATGACCGTTTATACAGAGAATAACATTAATTTAGAATAAGAAGATTGCAAACGAGACAACTATCCACCAGAGACCAAAATGACAGATGAAACGCGGCAACCATAGCTCACCATACGGCCCTCGACAATGAGAAAGTCCATACCGAATAGTAAGCTATAAAAGGTACCGACACAAAACAATTCAAACGAGAAAATAAGTCTTTTTGTTGGCGTAAAGAGTTCATAACAGTTGTATTTATGAATGCAATGGTTTTAAAAATATATATATATATATCTTACAGTTGCTATCGTTTGCTTACTGCGCTACAGTGTTGTATGTCAGTATAATTTTTCGTGAAAAGAGAAAAAATATTTTGTTAAAAAGAAAACAACATAAACATCAGAAATACATTTAATATCAGTTCCGTTCCAGTATCAATTCGCTCGGTGTGAGTTACCGTAAACAATTCTCAGTTTTTCTCAAACATTTTTTTACATATTCTTGTAACATGTAAAGGGTTACGGTCTACAATTAGGTTCAGTACCATAGACTCGAACTTTTGATCTTCTTTTAGACAAAAGCCGGCCACTGTTATGGTGACGTTTGCGTGAAATTTTATGGGTACAAGGACCAATTAAGAATGTTGCTACTAAATAATCGAAATTTCCGCTAATGGTATAGTATGAAAGTATAAACGAAAATTGATAGAATTTTTCCTTATATCCTTTGCCAAAGATGTATTATACATTTATATTGTGATAGGTTAAAAATATAAAAAAACACAATGATAGGTCACCGAGTTTGTTTTCAAGCTACCACGGCTGTGAAAATGGGAATCATTTTTAATGGATTATACAGAGAAAAGGCATCATTGTATGAATATTTGAAGGTAAACTGAATGATAGTATTTCAAAATAAAATGTGAGAAGATAGCTCTAATAAAATGCTTTCAGAATACCAAAAGAAAAAAATTGGGGTCATCAAGCGTTTTATCTGCTACAGCATACATGGCATGTAACATAAAATAGAACACTTTCCTGTTAATTGTAATAGACATGTACATTTGTTTCAAATATTTCTGCTTCAGTGATGTTTTTTAGACAGTCATGACAATGAAGTGAGATATAAGGCAGTTTTAAAATACGTATCAGAAATACAGCTATCTTCAATTTTCAAACATCACAGACTTTTAAACAATTCATTCAATACCATTTTAATACTAGGTTATGTTCATGATCGACTTTGTCTAAGCAGTGGTTCAGTGCCAACGGCCAGAGTAATTTTCTACATATTTTCAGCTTTTGCAAATTCTATATAATGCGCGATATCTTAGCATACTTTGTGTCAAAAATTTTCAAAATTTTATAACAAAAAAGGATAGATATAATGACATTTCAAATTAATTTAAAAATTTACAAGATATCATTAAAAGTAATTGCTTTTCCTGTATTTACCACGCTTAACCATAAAATAAGATCCGAGATTGCTGTATGATCCCCTTCTAAATTATTAAAAAAAAAAATATATCCAGTTGCATTAACCGTACTGGCCATGATATCTCAGTGTAAATTAGGTACCAAGGTTAACATTTTTAACGTCTATATTAGGGGATGATCATTTGATTTTCGGGAGGTGGGTTAAAAAATGAATATCCTGGTCAAGTAAGAGCTGAAAATAAATAATTTTGCCCAAGGCAGGATGAAAAAGAATAATCTGCAACACAAAATGAAGGAAATAATTGTGTACAAAAGTTGAATAAATTTCCTTCCAGCTTCCGTCAGAATATCAAATGGTCGTCCCCTTTTCAGAAACTGTATGTTGAAAAGGGTACTTTTTTTCAGTTGTCACCAGGTGAGATTGTACAAGGTAAAACGAGGATTCAACATGGCTAAGGTGTTAATTGACTTCTTAATTTATGACCTAATACTATGGATATGAAGTGAGCCCCTCTGATTTATCTAATTTATTCTACCCGCTAAGTGAACGACGTCAGCGTGAATCCAAGCACTTCTTCGTAGCAACAAAGGTACAAAGTCAGGCGGTGTATCAGATCGTCTTTTATTGCAACCATCAACACAACAGTAGTTTTAAAATCTTTTAATGTGTCATTGTTAATACAGTTATCTCGTCAATATAATTTTTATATTTTGATTCAAATGATGCTCGTGTTGTACGTACATGTAAACGCAGACACTTAATCAGGTGATTTTCCAAGGCTGCATGGTCACTGCTTATCAACCGTAAGCCCCCAGTTGATAAATTCTCGGGAATTATCGCGTGATTTCATAGTTTGGCTAATTATGGTAGACATGCGCAGTTAAATGTGAAACTGGTGTATTGCCCACAGAGCACATACACGTGAACTCGTGCTGACCCCGCAAGATCATTGACCAATTAGAAAGATGTAATCCAATCATGCACTGGTAATTAGTGAAATTTCTCTGCACGTGAAAACATGTTATCTGATTTCAACTATTTATCGTTTAAGTAAGTCACTGTAAGTATGACAAATCTTACCCATTGACCAGTACAGAGACATCATAAATTTACAGTATAAATAGCTCCCTCTTTATTTAAGTCTGAGTAATAAACGATACAGAATTAATCTTCCCTGCTGTCTTAAATGATTTTATTCAGCTTTTCGTTTAGCAAATAAAATTGTGGTTTTTTTTAAATAAGAGCGCCATAAAACAGTCATTGTACTTTCAATAAAGTCATCTCCAGGGATTCTTTGTTCATTTTCGTCATTTACACGTAATGCGTTGTTTAATTTTCTTTTTCAGTCAATTACTCTAAAATCCTAAAACATCTAACAAAATTCAACTGAATGGATGAAAATGTTTATACACTGGCAGAAGGAAACCTATTTACACCAGTCCCTCGTCTTTACTTTTTATCTAGAACGGTATTACTTCGTATTAAATCTTTATTTTATATCCTCATTCAGTCTTTCGGTACGTTTCTCCTTGGTGGTACTTTAAATCATTAACTTTAAATAACAATTTGAGTTTTCCATTTTATTGTTCTGTCATCGTTATGTCAGTCATTTTGGGTATTTTTAGCTCTAGGAGAATATTAGGAGAATAATTGTTACATCATTGATTGAACCAGTAGCACATGCATAATAAAAAATGGCCGAGACCAAAGGAACTAACGGGACGTTCATATACCCTCGGATTTAAACGTTATAACATTCAGTAGCACCACGCTTTTTGAGTAAAATGAAGAATTGAAAAAAAAGTTATTGACTATTAAAGTCATATGATATTTCAAACTTTAAAAACACTTGAATATGTTTTATAATTGAATGACTGTATAGATGTTCTTTCCATTATCAATACAGACTTTTCTGATTCGGTTGCAGACACCACATATACAGATTCCTTAGCCTCATTTTTAGACATATACCCCGATTTGCAGCGGTTATTTCAATTACCAGAGTATTTAGTGCCCACCAGTTTGAAAAATCGTGCACACGACTTTTAAACTCGTGCGCAAGACTTTTAATCTCGTGCGTACCACATTTAAAAAATGGTGCGCACAACCTACACAACTGGTGCGCAGGACTTTCAAACTGGCGCTCACGACTTACAAAAACTGGTGCGCATGACTTTCAAACTGGCGCGCACAACTTTCAAGAACTGGTGCGCACGATTTTCAAACTTGTGCTCACGACTTTCAAGAACTGGTACGCACTATTTTGAAAGTCGTGCGCGCCATTATGAAAGTCGTGCGTGCCAGTTTGAAAGTCATGCGCACAAGTTTCAAAGTCGTACGCACCAGTTCTTGAAAGTCATGCGCACTAATTTGAAAGTTGTGCGCACTATTTTGAAAGTCGTGCGCCCCAGTTTAAAAATCGTGTGCGCCAGTTTGAAAGTCATGCGCACCAGTTTGAAAGTCATGTGCGCAAGTTTGAAAGTTGTGCGCACGGACTAAAAAGTCATGCGAACAAGTTTCAAAGTCGTGTGCAAGATTATTCAAACTAGTGCGCACCAGATTAAATCTCCGGCAAACGAAAAAAAAGTATATTCACTTAACACTTAAGGGGCTCCGTAATTATGCTATACTATCCTGACTGTATTGACTGTATTATCAACTACAAAAACTTTTTTGTTGGCGTCTTTGTTTGATTTAACTGTAAGTGTGTTTGAATGTTAAACATAGTTGTGTTATATATCTGTGATGTATGTTTACACAATTTTGGCTGTTGGATCCCAGATATGGCCACGTTAACAAATTATGTCTGTTTGGGTTGATCACCAAATTCGGCAATATTATGGAACATAAAACAACTGTCAAACAAGTGGGCGTATTAGCTAGCTAGAAATCAGATTTAACCTACTATTTTCTTAGGAAAATGCCTGTGTCAAGTCAGGAATATGGCAGTTGTTTTCCTGCGGATTTTTTTTTAACAATTTTTTTTCCAATTTTTACAAAAATCACGACGGATCTTCGTTTTATAGATATGACTGTGCATAAAAATTAATGGAAATCAGATGAGAGAATCTTAACTTTTCAAACGACATAAAACTTATGCAGGACTAACAGACGGACTTAGATTGTTAAAGAAACTAGTCGGTGTGTATTATCAAATAATCAGATCCAATGGCATTGAACCATCATAGCCCTATTCACAAACAAAAGTGAAGCGGAATAAGTCATGCAAATCCATTCTTTTGTTATACCAATTACAAATATGAATTATCATTTGTTTAAACAAAGATTTGATCGTGTTCGTAGATTTTTGCTATAACGAATTAGCGCCAACAGATCTTTCAAGATCCTTTTCACGATATTCAAAATGCAGTTCCTGATCTTTTATGATCCGAAATATCAAATCTTTACAAATATTACCATTTTTGCAAAGTTTCTGATTAAACTGAATCAAAATAACTTTAAGAACTATTTTAAACAATAAAAGAGAACGATATTTTTAAGAGAAAGGTAGTTTATGCATTAGAAATTTGAAAAACAAATCATGTTTGTTACATTTTTATTTCTCTGAAATTTCGACAAGTAATCTGCCTTTTGTAGTTTTGTAAAAATGGTGTACTTTAAAGCCCTGGTTTCTCTCGGATACTGATCATAATGTTAAACCATTTTGACAGACAGTTTTATTTTTTCAATATTTGTTACTATAATTGATTAAATTAGATTATTTACTGACATTGCATTTGTCTTCTCGATAAGATTTCATTCACGATCCTATACCAGATCTTTCACGATCCAATCGCAATACTTGATCACCGTTACTTATTCTTTCACGATCATTTTTCATCATTCATTTTTCTCGATGTACCGAATGACAGCCGTGTATTTGGCTTTAGATTAAATAACAAATAGCAATTCATGGAAAAAAGTAAACATCGCTCTTGTGCATGTTTATCTTCGCACATATGCTTCACGTGCTCCATGATAATGGGGTGATTGTTTATTAAGGTCACAATTCGGGAAACTTCGGCAATAAAACACGAAAGTTAATAAACAAGAAAAGTTTGAACTGAATGAAATGGTTTTTTAACGATTAATTGTAATGGATTTGTAATAAGTGTGAAATATTCGTGCAAAAAGGACTTAGATTAGTATATAATATACATGCACTGGTTCAATAAATTTACTTGACATTATAATTTCAAGTAATCAACACATATTAGCAATTAAAATGTATTTTTCTTCCTATCTCTCTGTTCTGTCTTTTTTGTTTGCATGTTTCGTAAACTACATGTGTCTGTATGGAATTATGCAATAATGTATTGAAATATGTAACTTAGGGGAAGACGATATAGGTTTGACTAACCTTTGTCTAATCCTTCATTTGATATGTTCAGCAAACAAAATATTTTTATTAAAACCTTAAACAAACTTCTTCTATCTAAATTTAATTTCAATATATCAATATATTTTAATTAAAATTGTTGTTCAGACTTGTGAATGGTAAACGTTTGGGGGCTAAGGTTGGGTTTACATTTAAGGTATGGGATAGGGCTTGGGTTAGGGTTTAGGTTAGGGTTAGGGTGAAAGTCAATTTTACGGTAAAGTTTAGGGTTAGCGGTATGGTTAGGGATAGGGTAAGCGTTAGGGTTAGGGTTGCTAAATAGATTTTGAAAGCATGAAACGAATTGATATATAAAATGCTATTAGTTCATATTTGTCCTGTCGACCTGTCCATTTGTTGACCTGTCGACCTGAAAAACTGTTGTCGTTCTGAATTTTTGAACTGTTACCAAATAATTGTATAACATATAATAAATTGATATAAAGAATAATTAATATATGTCCTTTTGACTTGTCGACCTGTTGACCAGTCGAACCTATTAACTGCTTACCTGTCGACTTGACGACCTGCCGAGCTGCTGACCTGTTAAAAAGGACCAAATGAAAATGCTAATAACTTTTTATTTCTTAAGGGATTTATGTTAAATTTGAAATACAATAAAATTTGATCATTTAATATATAAATTAATGAATAAATATTGAAAAAATAATAAACGTTTACAATGACCTGACCATCAACAGCAATGACCTGACCGATGAAAATTTCTGTGTTATTTAATATTATTAAAAAAAAAGAGAAAACATGTTTTTGGGTAAAAAAACTTGACCTGACCAACGTTTTACTGTGTCCTGGTCGTTGTACTACCTAAAACTTATTTATATCTTATAGGACAAAAATGTAGGATTTGCTTAAAATTTATGAAAAATCAACATTAAGATTGAATGGTAAAAAACTGGGAAAACAGTTTAGGGTACTTTGATGAGCACTGGATTATTAAACTTTTTATGGTATTGAGTAGTATATTGTATTTAACTGTGTTGTAAATTATGTTGTATGTTACTGGTTATAATTTGACACGTTTGATCACAAATATAAAGTAACACACAAAAGGTGTGATTGAAGTAGGCCATGCATAAATACATGTAAGTTGATAAATCCAATATAGTTTGTTTTTTTAATATTTTCTTACAGTAAATAATTATTTCCACGTACTACTGAAGGCATGCCCGAGCCTTGTGTTGGATATCTTGGTAGTTTTAAATATTTTCATAAAAACAAATAAACATTTCGCAGACAACTTGCGGTATGTCCGAGCTCCTGCATGCACGATATCCTGGTAGTTATTTTCATAAAATATAAGTATACATATTCGCGGACTTTACTTGAGGGTTGCCAGAGCCTTGTCTTAGTTTTAAATGTTCCCGAAAGTCAATACATTTATCGTTTGCTAATATGTTTGTAAGCATTTTATATTTTCTTATTTGAAAAAATTAATGGTTCAATCTAAGTGTTTCTATAAATTTGATGCAAAGCCTATTACATATAAATAGGTATAAAGTCATTTTCCTGGTCATGATAACGGTCAGAATGAAGGACAGAAAGTCACAGACAAAAGTCGCGGACAAAAGTCACATGTATAATATGTTATTTATAAACATTGACTCCTGTTTCAAAGTAAAATGTTTTTTTTTTTTTGTTAAAAGAAAGACAATATACTAATTTTGAGAAACGACTGTCTGTAATGGGCTTTCAGTGAAAATCAAAGTATATGTACATGTATATAATTCTTTTAAAGTTACCCTGTGTAAAGATCTAGAGTTATCATATTGTCAATATTTTTTAATTTGCTGCTAAAAATCCATGAAGATAATTATTATTTCTCAAATTTCAATAAACCAATGCCTATTAGTAATGTTAATATAGTGCTACCATAGGCGGATCCAAGGGACCCTGAGGGCCCGCCCCCTCCTTTCATTGGAACATTTTGTTGATTACATATGGAATCACTGAAGCATGAATGTAGCGGGCCATCTCTTAAGACAGTAAGTGGGACCCCTTATATGAAAATTGTCTTGATGGTATATTTTCCCCCTGTTGCTCGTTGTAAGACCCGCAGTCACCCACTGTCAGATTTTCCGAGGGTCCTCGTAGGGAAACCGTATTTTGTTGAAAATCTCGAAAATTCTCCCCAGCCAGAACGTCAAACAAGAAATGTGTCGGATGGATAGCAGGGACCATCGAGTAGCCGACTATAACCACCCTTGCTTGTTACTCCCTTTGTTTGCTAAAGGACCCTTGTGTTTATTCTTTTAGGGGCTCCCTAGTTAACCTATTGAAATTTCTGTCCTTGTCCAATTGATCCCGATTTCCAGTGATATTTTAAATTGTCTGCCTTCATCCCAGCCTAGCCCTATTGCAGGACCTTTTCGAAATTTTCTATTTTCTATAACTTCACCTCAAAAATTATCTTCATGTAGATACTCATCATCCAATAATACAATATTATTCAAAACGTATAACATTGAGTTTAAAAGAATGAAAAAGAAAAATAAACAGCTCATAATAAAGGTATTTTTTTCCTTATAGAAAGTTTAGATGGTCATTTATCATTTATTTAGAGGATCAACGTCTGACTCTTTTGGTTCTATTTTTTATTGTGTTTAATTGTATCAAATTATTGACTTTAATTAATTTTTGGTCAGTAGACTAGCACAGAACCTACAATGTTCCTATTAAATTTATTGATTTTGTTCTCTTCTGAAATATGCATGAGATGTTTGACACTGGACATAAAGCAAACCACAACTAATCGATCATTTCTTTTTTACAAAATCTTTCCAGCCCCAAATATTGCACAATTGAATATTTGATTTTTAAATGATTTTACTAGTATTTGTTTTTCTAGTTTTCTTGTATATTTTCATGATCATGAAAACAGAAATTTCTTCACAATCAGCAATTTTATTAGAGAAATTGTATTTGTTTCCTTCAAGTGGTAACACCATTATCAATATACTATACTAGCAAAATTATTTATACATACACATGTGTGAATACAGTGAAACTTAATAAGTGTTTTAGTTTTTACTTTTGTGCACATTTAAGAAACTAACTGAAACTTTTCAAAATTGTTTTAAACTTGTGTATCATCATGAAATTGTTTCCATAGCAACAGAGTTAAAACTATTATACCTATATAAATGAATATGTTTAAAATTTTATGATTACAATAATTTCCACAAATTGTATATTTATTTATTTTTTCTGACTGCAGAATTAGGTTTTAAAACATTTTTTTCAAAATTTTTCAAAATTTTTTTCTGAAAAATGAAAACTAAGTATTTTGTATCCATGGTAACAAAAATGAAACATACTTCCCATTACTTTTCGCATCATTGATAAGATAAGACTATGGTATTTATGAATTCATGGTTGACTTTAACTGAGGTGTCCGCAAAAATTATGGTGAGCATTCAAAATGACCTCAAAGGGTATTTTTACCTAATGCAAACCACATAAAAGGGGGCATATGTGATTATGATTGAAAATGAATATGAAAATATCAGTTATTAAATTACATTAATAAAATGCTTATATTTAATAAAATCATAAAACTAGTTAAACTATTGATTGACAGCTAACTTATCGTCCTGTTTTTCGTGACAATGTTATGGCCTACCGACCTGTCGACTTGTTGACCTGTCGGCCTCTCGACTTGCTGATATATATAGATTCTACCACTGCATCGAGTGTGATACGATATTTATCCACTCGAGACAGTTAAATTTTCAAATTTAAAACGCGAGGCTTGCCCGAGCGTTTTAAATATTTAAAATTTAACTGTCGAGAGTGGATAAATATCGTATTACACGAGATTTGGTGGTGGAATCTGTTTCTAATGATTTTCAAACAATATGCAGGCAAACTTATTCCTTCTTTTCGAATGATCTGCAAAAAGATGTGTTCTTTCTATGTGACGTCATCAGGCATGGTCGCCTTTTTTCATGCCGTCACAATAGGAAATTCAGAGGAAAGTAAGAAAATTCGACGTCATAATCGGATTTTAACCAATGATGAACTGAGATCAAACGAACCACACGTTGATTAAATTTTTTTTATACAATGGGTGCAGAAAGGGATAAATTCACGAAGAATTAGAGAAACCAATATATTGACCCGATGACCTGTTAATCCTGTTGTCCATAGTGAATTAAGCATTTATTATGAAAGTAAGTAAAGTTTGGAAGGCGCTGTAATTTGTGTTGCTTTGGCGTATCAATATATAAAAAAAAAAAAAAAAAAAAAAAAGTTTACTATACGTGAGTAAATTGGTTAAATTACAACAGCCAATGAAGTTTCAGCCTGCAATATTTTTTAGGTGTGTATCATTACGACAAAACCAGATGATTCCGAAAGATCTCTAAAAACAAAAGGTAGAACGGAATGTTGTCATATCCATGTAAACAAAGTTTGGACATAGGATCTGTATTTTAATCAGGTTGTCATTAGAAGATAGAACGAGTTTGATCCTTACAGAAGTCTTTAAATCAATTACGGAAAATACGACTCCTTCAATCCTATCGTGGCATCGAGTCTTGTAACGCACAGCCACACAAGGTCATCTATGTTTAGACAATAAACTTAAATGTGATATTTTTAAACGTTATATAATGTTGTGTCTTGATTTTGCTTGAAGGCGTGAATGCTCGTTCTTTGAAACCGTAATAAAATCTTTAGATCAAGAACATTAATATTCTTTCATTGCATTGTACTTATTAATGTCTAAGGGAAGGTTGGAATCCTGGTACTGATGCAGGTCACAGCAAGGCCTGAGAACGGGGTTTGCAAATGGTCACATTCATCTGTGCCAATACAGTGCAATAAATATTCCTTTTTTACACACTCTTTCATGTTGGCTCACCTAATGAAAGGATTGATATACAGAACTATAATTTAACAATCATACTATAACATTGGCATTCATACCACATCCTCTTATTCTATATAGCATACACGCATCGAAACTTTCATGTTTTTCAATTTCATTGCATGCATACGCATATCAGCTGATATAAATCATACATTATTTTACAAAGAGTAACACGGTAGGTAGCTCTAGTTGGGCGGGGTTTTCTGACCTTTCATTAGCACCTGAGAACACTTCTTTTCTTTTTTGTGTTCTGTAGAATGTAGTTTGTCTTTTCGTCTTTTTTATTTTAGCGATTGTATTGTCTGGTTTTCTTTTACCTGTTATTTGCTTGTCCCCATTTGTATCATCTGATTATTTTTAACATTGGAATAATCAGTCATACTTAGTTATTTAACGTAATGAAAATTATAATGGGTATAATTATACACATAACTTATTGTGATGGCAGATTTATGTATACTACTCCCTGTTAAAATTTACAGAAGATTTTTAGACTTGGACTGATTTAGAACATGGTCCAATGTATACACACCTATCTATTATTAAAGATAGTATATTGACTGAAATGGTGTGGCTTGTAAAGTTGGGAACTGTCTCATTGACGTATAATTCACATCCCTTTGTTCATATGTATCTTACGATGTGCCTTTTGATATATTTTGAAGTAATCATACCTGTCATTGTATCAGTGCTTTGATAAATGTTAAATATTTTATTGTTTCTGGAAGGCTTGAGCCACTTAACTCTCACACCTTACACCAAGATTAAGACTGTCGCTTACGTAAAATACAAAAGAGATAGCAGGAATCACCAAAATATAAGACTATCGCTTACATTAAATACAAAAAAAAAAATAACAGGAATCACCAAAATATAAGACTGTCGCTTACGTTAAATATTAGTACAAAAAAAGATAACACGAATCACCAAAATATAAGACAGTACAACAGACCACACAAACGATCAACAACCAAGATTAAGACTGTCGCTTACGTTGAATACAAAAGATAATAGGAATCACCAAAATACAAGACAGTACAATAGACCACACCAACGATCAACAACCAACTCCTTTGAAAAAAATGGCATTCAAATAAAGACAAATGAAACGAATAGCACAAGGTCCAGATGACCTGACATACTACAGGCGCAAAATGTGGTATCATGGTTGAAATATTCTAACGTGCATAAAACCGTCACCTTTTACCTATCAAGACCATATTTGAAACAGTAAAGTACACATTGAAAAACCTGCACAGTCCTATTACGAACACTATTACAGTCACTATAGCCTTGAATTGAATAAGTAAATATTCGAGATATATAATTTAAAAAGGGCAGGATAAAAAAGTGTTCTTTATAAGAGGCATGCGAAGGTAACCACAAATGTTGGTTGAATACTGTAGCTCGTGAAAAAGAAAAAATCGGAACAACACTCCTTTCAATATGGATGAGGCCTCCTTATGCAATATACTTTAAAGTGGGTATAATGATAAAAATTCAAACGAAATAAATCCAGTTTGTTTCGCTTTGTGCTACATAATCGGATTTGTTGTAAAATTTTATTAAAAACCGAATAGTATACAAAGAAATATTATTAAATAACAATAATACTGTCAAATACAACAGCAGCATCACAAAACATTTATCACACCAGTCCTGTAAAATAGAAAACAAACATACAATTAATTTGGTGTCAATCGTTATGCGTTTCTGAAAGGCTTTTAAGAGACTATACAAAGAGGAAAAATATTGTGTGGTAGTATTGTGGTCCATTTTCAATCTCCCAAAATAACTTTCTTTACACTATATTTATTATTCTTTTCTCTTTATTGCATGGAGGATGATTTTAAAATCTATTTTTTATGTTATAAATTCATCTATCGACTATAGACAAATGTGAACAGCTTAAACTGAAAATCACAAAAAGGAAATTTGTGATAAAGCACTTAATAAAAAATACAAGAAATATTTATAAAGTATTTTTTCATATTCAACACCAGATTATCTTACCTCAATAAGCTTCACAACATCTTGCACCCTCCGGATTATTACATTGACCTCCATATTTATAACCTGCTGGACAACTATCCTGGTCAGGGAAACAATCACAATCATTCATGCTTGGGAAGTATCTTGGTGCTGGATAGAATGGAGCAGCTGTTGTTGGTCCACTTCCGAAAACCATATCCCAGAAAGATGGTGTTGCTGGTGGTGGTGGTGGTGGACGTCTTGGTGCGACTGGTCTCATTGGTGGGCGGTATGGAGCTGGAGGTGCAGGTCTTGCTGGTGGAGCTGCAGGTGGTGGTCCGCCGGCTGGTGGTGGAGGACCTGGGGGTGGTGGACCGCCGGCTGGTGGTGGAGGACCGCCGGCTGGTGGAGGAGGACCTCCAGGTGGTGGCGGTGGACCTCCAGCTGGTGGACCTGCAGGGACAGCGACAGGTGCCACTGGTTTTGGTGGTGGTGGTGGCGGCACTAAAAAAATAAGCAAATTATGATTAACGATTTTCTTTAAAATTTTCAAAATTAGTTGATTGACCCTTAATTGTTGTGTTTGGTAGAAATTTATTTATCAAATCAGAATAGGGAAATTATATCCATATAAAAACAAACAGGCACATCATTCAACAAGAGGCTTTTGTGTTCAAAGCATACATTGCAATAGATTGATAGCTTACTGGTATAATAACGTAGTAATTGAAATGAAAGCTTATGAACACTTTTAAACAATCTTACCGCATTTAGTGTATTATTTATGGATAAGCTATTAGCTTCAAACACTTAAAACTCGTGTACTGAAAATTTGTAGATAAAGATTGTGCCTCCAGTTTTAAACCACAAAAAGAATTATTACGTCTTATGAAGCCAATAAGAATCGGCAGCAACGTATCGATGTTCACGTTTTATTACAACGGCTAATAAATAAAACTCTATCTATTGATGTGCGATATATCATTTCATGCTTCATAAGAATTGTGCTTCCGACTAATTTTTGCAGCTGTATAATTACACAAAGTAGGAATTAATTTGAATAAAATAATATGTTTTCATTTCTCATTGCTATTAGAATTTTGAAATGAAAAATATAACAGTAATAACTATTTGCAATATATTCATGCAGTTTTGTAATTATTTTTTACATTCATCTGTTAAAAAAAATCACATTTTTGAAAGAAATAAAAGCTGCATATAATCATGATGTTACAAAAGTTCAAAAATATGTAAAAATTTTATATAAAATAAAGTCCTATCAACTTTTTGCCAAACAATAAAACTATAACATTTTAGTTAACAATTTTAAAATAGTGTAAATTGTTGACAAAATTGATAAAATAAATTACTTTTACCACTGCTTTTTAACACATGCAGTTTAACTACACCAGTGAAAGCCTATAACATAATCAAAAATTGCATTGCATGGAACATAATAACATTTTGCTTTTAGTCACGGGTTTCTATTTCCGTCATTGGTCTATCAGTTGTATAAAGAAATGAGAATACAAGACAAAATTGATTTAAAACAGAAAAAATATATATATATAGGGCATCTTTTATTTAACCATTAACAACGCAAAAGTACAGTGATCGTATTTTTCAATAAATTTGCAATGGTGCTTTTACACTGTTTGTAACAAAACAATAAACAAAAATACTAACCAGCAGCTGAGGCGATGCAAGCCAAAGCAAGAACTAATCCTAAGGAAAATTTCTTCATGTTTGTTGATCACCTGTATTACTAGCACTGGTATATGAAGACTGCTAATAGAATATGATCACTGCCCTCGTGCACTCGTTTTTATACCAGAACACGTGTAATAAAAGTCATTGATAGTCCACAATGTTAAATGAACGCATGAATGCATTAATGTTTGTTCCCATCATAAATTTGACCAATAACGTGGCAAATACGAGAAAATAATTTATCTTGTTATGTTTTGAAGTTATTTTTTGTATATTTATAGTAACAGATTAATCAGCATTTCTCAAAATAGGTATTTTATTTATTTGAAATGTAGAAAACTTACATTTACTTTCTTACTTTGAGTGTTATATTTTTATTATTATTATTGTTGTTGTTATAGTGAGTGTATGAGTAATGTACGAGAAAACAGAAAGAAACAAATGACCGAAGAGTCATGGCACTTGCAGTATAAAAAACGTACAATAGTACGTACAATGCATTTGCCAACCAACAGAAAAACAACATAGTATTTGTATAACTAGGACAAAGGACAATGTTATTGCTAACGAAATAAAATACGTAATAATATAAAACAAGATCAAGACGAATAGGAGTCATGTATCGCTCGAATTTTCACATTTTCATGTTTGGTGAGCCGCGAAATCTGAATCCAAACTCTAATGTGGCATTCATTTTTTTTTAAAGCTAACATCATATTCTAAACATGTATTTTAAATTGATCCGACGTAAGCTACCGTAAACCAAAACCTGCTCATTGAACCGGGAAATATAGGTCAAAACACTATTTTTGGCATATTATTAAAAAAGTTCATATCATATAATGAACATGTGTATTAAGTTTCAAGTTGATGTGACCAAAATGTCACGGTAAACTTACTACCTTAAACTAAACCTTTAACCTAATTGTGTAAATTTCTAAATGCGGCATGGAAGTTAAAATTACACATTATAATTGCATAACAGTTGTATTTCTGTTCTTGCTATTACTTTATTATGTTGTTCTCTGTTTACTGTCATTATTGTCATTATATATTTATTATGTTATTTTGCTATAGCATTATGTTTGCTTCTGCAATAAAATATTCATTCATTCATTCAACCTGATACGGGACGAACGGACGAACGGGCTGAAGAACGGATTAACAGATGGATTGACATATAGACTATAAAACACAATACCCTCTTCTATCGTTTGCTTGGCATAAAAATCGATGAAAGTTTATAAAATGATTACAAATCAGTATATTAGATTCTATAATTCTTTACTCGTTAGATTTACCAAGATCCTGTTTTCCAATAAAATGAGTAATACACTTTTATCTTTTAACATTTTTCATGAAGAAAGCAGGTTAATATGCTTTTCATTAATATCTATATAAAATTGTATATTGTGTATATATCATTATAATATTATATGTACTTTATAAATATGTTATTAATATTTTGAGGACTCTCAGGAAGATTAGTTTTAACTAATGGGATTATCCTCTTTAAATAAAGATTATTTATCTATTTATTTATTTATTTATTTATTTATTTATTTATTTATTTATTTATTTATTTATTTATTTATTTCCGGATCTGATGAATTTTCTAACGAGTTTTATTTCACGATGCCTAGTAGACCACCAATCAATCAATTGGAGACAAAAGAAACTCTTACGATGGTCTGATTTGGTAGATCTACATTTTCGTTATTATTCAAGTCATTTTTCTTTATTATTTTAGGCCTTTTTTCTTTATTC
The DNA here is from genome assembly GCA_017311375.1 of Mytilus coruscus. Taxonomy (NCBI): domain Eukaryota; kingdom Metazoa; phylum Mollusca; class Bivalvia; order Mytilida; family Mytilidae; genus Mytilus; species Mytilus coruscus. The sequence goes on along the minus strand of CM029607.1, from coordinate 37,711,381 downwards.
CCATTATTCTGCGTGTATAATGATTTTTATATTCTACACCACATTAGTCTGTTTTATTTATGTTTGCCTGTAAGAGTATGTTGCTGAGAAGCAGTAATCCTTGAGGATGTGACCTCAGGATATGTACCTGTAAAACCTGAAGTGTCACGAGGTTTTGTTCTTGGGCCAAGTCTGTTTTATTTATGTTTGCCTGTAAGAGTATGTTGCTGAGAGGCAGTAATCCTTGAGGATGTGACCTCAGGATATGTACCTGTAAAACCTGAAGTGTCACGAGGTTTTGTTCTTGGGCCAAGTCTGTTTTATTTATGTTTGCCTATAAGAGTATGTTGCTGAGAAGCAGTAATCCTTGAGGATGTGACCTCAGGATATGTACCTGTAAAACCTGAAGTGTCACGAGGTTTTGTTCTTGGGCCAAGTCTGTTTTATTTATGTTTGCCTGTAAGATTATGTTGCTGAGAGGCAGTAATCCTTGAGGATGTGACCTCAGGATATGTACCTGTAAAACCTGAAGTGTCACGAGGTTTTGTTCTTGGGCCAAGTCTGTTTTATTTATGTTTGCCTGTAAGATTATGTTGCTGAGAGGCAGTAATCCTTGAGGATGTGACCTCAGCATATGTACCTGTAAAACCTGAAGTGTCACGAGGTTTTGTTCTTGGGCCAAGTCTGTTTTATTTATGTTTGCCTGTAAGATTATGTTGCTGAGAGGCAGTAATCCTTGAGGATGTGACCTCAGGATATGTACCTGTAAAACCTGAAGTGTCACGAGGTTTTGTTCTTGGGCCAAGTCTGTTTTATTTATGTTTGCCTGTAAGATTATGTTGCTGAGAGGCAGTAATCCTTGAGGATGTGACCTCAGGATATGTACCTGTAAAACCTGAAGTGTCACGAGGTTTTGTTCTTGGGCCAAGTCTGTTTTATTTATGTTTGCCTGTAAGATTATGTTGCTGAGAGGCAGTAATCCTTGAGGATGTGACCTCAGGATATGTACCTGTAAAACCTGAAGTGTCACGAGGTTTTGTTCTTGGGCCAAGTCTGTTTTATTTATGTTTGCCTATAAGAATATGTTGCTGAGAGGCAGTAATCCTTGAGGATGTGACCTCAGGATATGTACCTGTAAAACCTGAAGTGTCACGAGGTTTTGTTCTTGGGCCAAGTCTGTTTTATTTATGTTTGCCTGTAAGATTATGTTGCTGAGAAGCAGTAATCCTTGAGGATGTGACCTCAGGATATGTACCTGTAAAACCTGAAGTGTCACGAGGTTTTGTTCTTGAGACAAGTCTGTTTTCATTCTACATAATAGCAGATAGTGCAATTGCATAATTGGTTATTAAATCTTAAAGTTACTGAAAAAACCCTCAAAACAATCTTGACGAATTAGGTATTTGGAAAACACACGGAAAATGGCCTTTTATCCAGACAAGTGTAATGTCTTGACCATCAGCCGAAATATAAACCCAATTACAAACAAGTACACCTAACGAACATATTGACAAAGCAAGTTGTTTAGCGGGCATGTTCAGTTTGGGACCCGTACCTTACTGTGAACAACAACAAAAGAGATAAAAGTATAAAAATTCGTGCACCCTCTACGCCCCCTCCCCCCTTTTTTTTTTGGATCCGCTACTGAATCTTAAAATGAAAATAAAATAAAAAATGTAATATTGTAAATTTTATATAAAATACACTTTTTTCTTATAAATACATGTAATTACCACTAGCCATTTGTATACATTTCAATGTGTTGAAGGTGGTAGGAGTAGAAGAATACACAATCAAGTTTTGTTACTTTTTCATCAGATAACTTTCAGTGGTGTTTGTAACTTGTTGTAACATAATTCATTATACGAGCTCCTATAAAACATGAAGCAAATATATATAAATGTATGTGCACCGATTAACTTTAGCACTCTGAATATATCTAGTCATACCAAAATTAATTACTTAAAGCAGATCAAAATAAAACAAATTATTTAAAATATCAAAATATAACAAAGAAATATTTCGCTGATTAATTCATATTAGTAAACAAAAGAACATTTTAATTGATTCAGCAATGTATATTATTGAAGACTGCATTGTTTACCCTCTTATAAATTCAAATTTTTTTGAGAGGACGTGACTTTCTGTTGTTTGGTTTAATTTTTAAACTGTTATCAAACACATTATTTTATTCATATTATAGAAACGAAATATTCTAAACATAAACTTCAAAGAGCAGACAAATATAAAATATGTAAGGTATTTAAATTAATTAACCATCCTTTGTCAGTTTTCAAATACTTCTTCGGAAACAGAATAATTCACACAAAAAGCAAGGTACTGTTTAAGGAGAAAATTAATATGACATTTATTTTAACCGGGATAAATGAAGAAGATATATTATTAATTAAGATGTCCTTTGCTTTTAGCAAAAAGGTAAAAATAGTTTTAGTGCATTTGTTTATTTGTATACACAAGATAGAGAAAGAAAAAAATACAGTTATAATTTAATTTCAAATTTTGGACACTTCACACTGCTATAATAAATGTGCATTTCGGCTAAAACAAACGATGTTATGACACCGACGCTATTTTGATATGATATGAAACATTTTTATCAGGGGGAAAAAGGACAACCTTGGAGTATACTATACAAATTAGCAAAGGAATACAAAATGATAGTGATTCCCGCAATCATAATGTTATATTCTATTATTATTATTATTATTATTATCATCATCATCAAATTGATAGCCTTATCATTCTTTTCCTTTCCATGTATTTTTTAAATACATTGTCCGATAATTTTTAATATTGCCGCCAAAATTTTGCCTTTAACGGACATCATGACTATTATAAACAAAAGGGTTGGTTAATGTAATAGTGAATTCTTTTTTGTGCTTTTACTGAACATGTTTATTATTATTTTTTTTTAATGTTTATTTTAAATTCATCAGTATTGCACAAGCCGATTTATCCGTATTACGGCTGATGATTTGATCATATCATTTAATGAACGGTCTTTACAATAGACACTATTTCAAGCTCTTAGACTAAATCGCCCCGTGTCTGAAATATATATTTACGCTTCTCCGATGTAATATTTATGACATTATAATCTACAACTATCATTAAACACTAATCTTTACTCATGGCTGACAGAAGGTACAACAATTTACAAGATCACAGCGTTCACTAGTAAACAATGGCGTGTAATTTGACAATTAGTTATTTTGCTGTTGTAATTCGTAGTCTATTAACCTTAGTTTTTATAATGTACCTCACAAAATGCTTATAATAGCAATATTTGTCCATCCACATAAGCTACCGTTTGACTTATGATGTAAAATAGTTGTGATCTAATAGAACTTTTGGGTTAATAGCTTTACTTCATTTGTTCAATAATGCGAGTATTTATTCCTTATTTGCAAATTAAATATAATAAACTTCAACATTGTAGAAAATTATTAATTATTTATTGTGAGTGATTATTCATTGCAGAGGTATAATTGTATTTTTGCTATACTTATTCATTATATTGCTTACACGTCCTTGAAATAATACTTTATAAATTTAGTGCGTTCTAACCGCTTTTCTGGATTTTCCTTCATCAGACGCTTTCTCTGAAATTAATTCTATCAAAACTTTTGATTTTTCAACCCTGTATACCACCATTCCCCATGTGAAATTGAAAAATATTCTAAAAGAAATAATCCATAATGCTTTTCAATATAAAAATGGTAGCATACACTATAAATTCATTATTTTGGGATACCATACGGCATATTTTGTTAATAGTGAACAAAAAGGTAAAACATGCTACACAGAGGAACAAGTGATCAGTATGCTGGAGTTTTCTTATTGACAACATATTTGTTGAATTTGGAGGTAGACTTTTTCAACAAATTGTTGGCATTCCTATCGGAACGAACTTGGCGCCACTCTTTGCCGACCTCTTCTTATTTTCATATGATTCGGAGTTCCTTCAGACACTTGTCAAGAACCAGAAGATCAAAGAAGCCAGATCATTTATTTTCACATTCAGGTATATTGATGATGTTCTTTCCATTAACAATCCAAACTTTTCTGATTTGGGTTCCATTAATATATCCTTCAGAACTAGAAATTAAAGAAACAACAGACACGGCTTCCTCCGCCTCATTTTTAGACTTATACTTTGAATTTGACATAAGCGGTCATCTCAGTACCAGAATCTGTGACAAACGCGCCGATTTTAATTCTGAAATTATCAATTTCCCCAACCTTAGTAGCAATATACCAATTTCACCTGCTTATGGGATATACATTTCCCAACTCATTCGGTATTCAAGAGCTTGCAGCTGCTACCCAAACTTTATAAATTATAAAACGTCACCTGTGTCTGAGCAGAAAGTTGATGAACCAGGGTTATGTCAAAGAACGTCTCGTCATTTTTCTAAAAAAAAAAGTTCATCGGAAGATACCAAGACCTTGTTGATAAATATTCCGTATTAACTTCACAAATAATACATGATGGTCTTGAAGTATAGATTCTAGGTACTGACGTTGTTTATCATCTTAATTACATGTTAAAGTGTTCTTTTATTTGTCTTTGTAAATAATTAACCTTTACTGTTTAGTCCATTTTTGGTAATATTCATTTGGCGTGACTCGGTACTTATGCATCTCGCCAATGTGTTGTTGTGCTGTGGTCATTTTTTGTATTCTTGTCTTTCATTTTTGCTTATGTGCTACCTCAATATGCCATTTTGTTTTTCTTTGTTGACATATTTGTTTGTTTTTGTAATGATTAAGATTATAACACAATATTGACTGCTGTACCCCGATTTTTGACATTTTTACCATGTATGTATGTTTGTTTTGTTCACACATTTTTTGTCAATATAATGGAATTTTATGCGACTGTCATATAAGTAAGAGGTTTAGCTAGCTATAAAACCAGGTTTAATCCACCATTTTTTACATATTAATGAAATGCCTGTACCAAGTCAGGAATATGACAGTTGTTTTCCATTCGTTTGATGAGTTTGAGCTTTTGATATTGCCATTTTATAAGGGACTTTCCGATTCGAATTTTCCTTGGAGTTCGGTATTTTTGTTATATTAATTTTTTGCACCAAAACATTTGAAAGCCAGGGACGTATAAATGCATATAAACGTTATGAGCTTTATGACAAAAAGAGACATAATAACATAAACGGTATTAATTTTATAGCACCAAATTTGCATTTTGACAATTAATGTCTCTTCAGGGATGCTGAAGGCCAATATATTTGAAAACCAAAACACTAATACAAACTTTGAAGATCAAATCAAATCAAAATGGACCGAAAGTATAGCCAAATCCAAACAATAATAACCACAACTTAATTCATCTGAGGTCAACTTTGTCTGAGGGAGTTGGAATCTAATTTTTTATAAATGTTACTTAATTTATGAACTGGGAATTCTAATTAATAAGAACTATGTTATAAACCATGTCAGTACCTAAGTATACTGACAACTGAGCTGACGATACCCTCTTGGACTTACAGTCAACCACCAGTAGTATCGACCAAGTGCTATATATGAAATAACACTTTATAAATTTCAAGCGTCTGGATTAACCTTCGTCAGGGACACTCACGCTAATCATTTGAAAGCCAGTAATGCATAAATACGTAGAAATGTAAGGAGAATTATGACCAAATGGAACATAAAAAGCATAGCCAAACTCATCTGGGGTCAACTTTGCCTGGCGGAGTCGGAACCTTATTTTTTTTAAATAGTTTTTTTAAATTATGAAAAGGGGGAGAAATATGTCATAAATCATGTCAGTACCGATGTACTGACTACACTACTGAGCTGATGATATCCTCGAGTGGCATCGATCGCGATTCGCGACCTAGTGCTAGTGAATGTTTTTAATAGATCGCTCTACATTTATCCGAAACCCGGAACGATATAACTCATCGTTTGTATCGAGTTACAATGAAGTTCTGAGCGAATTAATAATTTATTTGGAAATCAAACGTAGCATAGGCGTACACCTCCCTCCAGCCCGGCTCAACACAAAAATTGGAGAGACTATTTTTTCGTATATTTAGTGCCAATACTAGTCACAGAAAGATGGATTCTATGAAAATGCATTTTATTAAGTTTTGATGACATGATCAGGTCAACATGATAGTATACTTATACCATACTGTCAGTTTTTAGGATAATTGTTTATCACAATTTTATAAACTAAAAAGCTGTTTGTGTAATTGCTGTTATCTAATACCTTAAATATCAATAAAATTGTTCAACCATTTTTAGATCACATATGCAGATATCAATATCAAAAGGCTTGACTAATATTTTGTATTAATACGTACTGCATCATGTCAACTGGTGTGAATATACATTATCTTCTGTAAAGTTATATAATTTCAGTTTCCCACGAAATTGACAAATAATGGTGTTACGCAAAAAATAAACATCCATTTATTTAATGTTTCGTGTTTCATATTAGATATGATATTTTCTGTCAAAATTTTAGTTAATTTAACGTATGACATAATTGCAAATTGCATTTTTGATAATAATAATACTTTATTACAACGTCAAGATACAAATAATAGTCTCATTGGGATACAGAGTTGGGATGTTATAATTCTTCATGCTTTTAATAGCATTCAGCAAATTTCATATCGTACTTGCATGTTCTGTAATTTTTAAAACAAAGTTTCCTCATGCAGAATGCAATTTAAATTGACGATTTCAAGCAAGGATTTATATAGTAAGGATTTATATAGTAAATCTTACTATTTAAATCCTTGCTTGAAGGTACAATTAATTAACAAAGTTATTAAATTTTTGTTACACAGTTATGTCGGAAAGTTCATATTCAAATACAAATTTGAATTTAATTTCTACTGAAAAATTATATTTTTAAAATTGAAGAAAAAACGGACAATATTGCTATTTACTTCGTGAAGTTCGCAAAGAAAAAGAGAAAACACCCTGTCAAAAAGATTTATGGGACATACTAAAAGATCACGTATTTTTAAGTCCCTATATAATCTATAAATATCTTCAAAGTGTGCCATAACTAGCTACTAAAGTGTTTTATTCAGTATTATGACAGTTTTATATTCGGAAATGTACCGAGATTAGAAAAAAACAGCAATAAATCGTTTATTTTGAAGAAGAAAAAATAGAAGGCGTATGAGATTTATTTCCGGTCATTGCCTCAATAATACAAATTTAATTGTTGGCCAACAATACACTATTTATACGACAATTTTGTATACATCTTGGCCTTCAACATATTGTCCTATATAATCCGACTTTTATAAAATATATGTGCAGTGCATGTTCACAATATCATAATATATAAATAACACATAGCTGAGAGGGTGATAGAGCAGATTGTTACCCCGAGAAAACATTGTCAACTGAGGCGAAGCCAAGGTTGACAATGTCTTTTCGAGGGGTAACAATCTGTTCTATCACCCTCTCAGATATGTGTTATTTAATTTATTATACTGAATGTTTTGTTATTACTGTCGATTAAATTTCAAATTCAAAGTAATAAACTATGACGTCTTGTACATAACAAACATCCGTATTTAATAAAGCGCATACTTGATCAAGCGTCTCCGTGAAGGGTAATAGAGTATTTGCCATAGGATAGAGTCGTATTTAATAAAGCGCACACTTGATCAAGCGTCTCTGTGAAGGGTAATAGAGTATTTACCATAGAATAGAGTAAATTGTCTCCCTCGTATTAACCAATCAAAATCTGGCATTTTGACATGAAGTATAATAATGCTGTTATTTGTATGCGAAATAAATGAACCATGTTTGGTCTATGAAATCAATGTAAGGTTTTTCATTGGAGTATCCTTTTTCCTAACCTTATTAGCATGGTTCACTTATTATTGCTTTGACTAATCACGGCTAAATTGGCTGAACACTTAGTGACAGTCCGTTTAATTCACGAATACAACGTCCTAGATTACAAAGCATCATCAACCTAGTCCTAGATTTATCTGACGTCTAACGGTCTTTCTTGGACTGGGTGATGTCATGGGACGTCAGAGCGCAACCCATATAGAACACATGGAAATTGTTGACCCAAACTTGGAGTTCATGGCAAGTTTCTGTCTCGAAATCGCAAAAGATTTATTGTAGAATAATCGTACATCGTTCGATTCCTTGTTCATTTTACGCCACGAATATGCACTAACCTTCTGTAGCACAAACTAAATCTTTATTTCCATCGACCGACTATTTTCAGCGACATACTTTCACTTTGAACATGCAATTGAGATCTCGCGTTACTTCCTCATAGTACTTGTAATCATTTGTGAGCTAATTTATGCAAGTAGCTTGACATGCGCTACGTTTCTGTTCGATAGATTAGATGAAGAGGAAAATCTTGTTAATACATGCAAGTGACCGGGATCATATGCATAAATTAACACACATAATTCTACGCGCACGGAATAAAATAACGTATTCAAAGTGAAAGGACTAAGCAAAAAAAGGGATTGAATGTAATAAAGCTTTCGTGCGTACTACAGGGTGTAGTGCGTTGATAAAAGTTACGTATTCGTGGAAAAAAATAAATAAAGAATCGAATGATGTATAATTTATCTACAAGAAAATGGATTTATTAGATTTCGCGACAGAAACTTGCCTCCCAAAGTTTGTGCCGGCAATTTCCATGTATTCTATTTGAACTGTACTCGGACGTCTCAAGGCCTCAGCCAGTCCTATGAAGGCCGTAAGAAGTCGGATCAGGGTACCTGTGAAAGAGGACGAAGTCTACATTATTTTCGTAATACAAAATTTTCGGGAAATCGTATGCTATATAACATGGCACCCTCAGTCAACAGATGAACTGCGCAAGTGCAACTGTTGTAAAATAAAAATTAACGATTTTGGATTCACTTATATATTGATTTTTATTTTTATTTATTTTTTTTTTTAATTGTTGTTTTGAGGACTTCGTCCTTTATTATTGCATGCTATCTTTTGGAAACGTGCTATTATGAAATATGAGGCTGCTATAGTAATACAATATCAAATAATGCTCTCAGTTACTGAAAGCAAGCTCAATGTAATGAAATAATAACGACCAATTCTGCAATATCAGTTGTTGTATAATGAAGCATATTACATACAGTAACGTCATAAACAGTACAGGAAGACAAGATCTTCTTGCGCCATGCCCAGTTTAATTCTGTACAGGACTACAGTGCAGAAAATTAAAAGAAAACACATAATTTTGTGTAGCATGCACGGTCAATTCTAATAAAATGGAACGAAAAGTTCATTAATACATATTGTCCATTTTTGTGGGTTGACATTGACAAATTATCTTTCCAACCTTTCAAACATAGAATTAATTCAACAAAAAATTGTAATATAAAATATACTTGTTCTGTGACATCGAAAAAACATCCTGTTAACGTGTTTCATTCATCAATTTAATACGCTCAGAAGGGTTCAAAATGACCACACAAATTCTTCAGATTTCAAGCACGAATTGCAAAAATGAACACGAATGAAGATGTAGGCTGTCAAAACCTATTTTAATGGCCATTTTATTCTATAACTTCAAATTATCACTAATATTGACAAATCGTATGGGCAAACTGTACTATTTTTTGTCAATATAATTTTTCATTTTCTCTGACTTTGCGTCTTTTTATAATAAAAATCAAGACATGTAGATTCTAACATTGCATCGAGTGTGAAACGATGTTTTTTTTTTTTTCATTTAGGACATTTTTAAAATATTTAAAATGAATGTCAGAATAAAGGCAAGATTCAGAGTAATGCTTACTTCTATGTCATTTTTGGTCTCTGGTAGAGAGTTGCCTCATTGGTAGTCAAAAATGCGAAAAAAGAGATTTTTTAAAGATGGTATTTTAAACGGAAGCGTGTACGGGACACAGTATTAATTCTGTAAACATTGACATTAATCTTGGAATTTTCATCTTTAATCTTGATATTATCAAATATGGTAAGTTGATACATGAAATTCAAAAAAAAAAAAAAAAAATACATCCAGAAAATTTACCAAAATTGAAATCGAATATTTTTGGGAATCCGAAGTTTTTTAATATTTGTCCTGTTTCCAAATTTGTAACTGTATAGTTTCCAAAAGAAACTAAATTCCAAGATTAAAGTCTATGATTCCGAGATTTAAGTTGTTAATATTAAGATGAAAATTTGAATTTCCAAGACTAAACTCGATCAATAATTCCGAGATTAAAGTTAAAAATTTATTGATTTAAGTTGATAATATCAAAATTCCAGGATAAGGTCAACAGTGTAAACACACAAAATATAAATATTACTGGGGCCCTAAAACGGTTCAGTAAATTAACTTGTAGGCACAGTGGCATTATAAAGTCTTAAGTATTTTTTTTTTTTTTTTTTTTTTTTTTTTTTGTAATTTGACTTTTCCACACTTGGAAAATTAGGATTTCCGTTTTTTGTTGTTGTAGATTCTTGATTAATTAATTGTCTTTTATATAAGAAATAAACTGCTTGCAAATTAAAACACATATATTACTTTCAGGACGGTAGAAGGGATTGCCTGTTGAGTAAATTAATGCTAGTTATTGCATAATTCATAAAATTTCAAAATAAGGTAATAAAGCGATGGGTGTGTGGCTTCATATTAATTTTGATAACTAATGATAACAGTTGCTGTTTATTAACTGTAACGATATAAGCATAAAGTCTGTCACATACAGAAATTAAAGAAAATAGCTATTGTTGTTTTATGGGCTCTGTGTCGGTTTGTGAAGAATAAAATCAATTTAATATTCCTTTTTTAACTATAAATATATTCATGATATAATATTTATGTAATATATGACGACAAAACTGTTATTATTTTCAATTATGTTGATAACTAACAAAAATATTTGTTTAATGAAGAAATAACTTAGTATATCTCTATATAACAAAAATTGTTTGTTGAGTGGTAATGTATATGACACCGGGTATACAAGATTCGGTTGCAGTTGGGATTTAGATTTATAAAACAATCTTCTAAAAAAAATAATTAAATGAAAACAGCATGCAATCAAAGTAGCATTACCTCTCATTTGGTTAAGTATTATCTTACAAAAAATTTTATGCCTTTCATCCGAAGTTAATTTCTAAAATTAAAATTATGCGGGCCTCGAGATTATATTGGGGAAATAAAATTTGTGTTTGAGCACTTCATGTTTCGATGATGAAAAATCGAACAACATCAGCAACTTTGGAAATGTTACCTAATATTGCAGAACAAATTCACTAAAGGATATTTTAATTTCTTTCAACATTTTGGACCAAACTGTTGGTGTAAACGAAACAATATAGTATATGAGCAGCATCTTGACTAATTCTATATAATATTTAACTTTGAAATGGAGGTTGAAAGCTTTTTGAAAAAACGCCTTTATTTAATGAGAGTATTATTTCTTATTCTTTCTATGAGTAAATAAGTGAATTGTGACTCACATAAAAGAATAATTGATCGATTATTTGTTTTTAACGCAACTTTTCAGCACTTTTAACCATTTCATGGCGGCTCTATTTTTTGGTGGAGGAAGCCGTATTATCCGTAAAGAGACACTTACCTTCGACTGGCAATCCCAAATAGAGTAAACACAAACTACTAATTGTACAAAATGTGACGGCCAAAGTGGACAGCCTTGTCTAATTGGAAATTTAAGAAAAAGATATAGTAATTGTTTATTCTGATTGACTGTGTGTATAATTATTTTTACCTTGCAACACATATTGTGCCAAACAGAATGCAACATTTTTTTAAACAAATAAACAATGCAAATACCAATCTTCAGCCAGCTACATTTCGTCTAACGGACAAACAAATCCATTTTTTTAATTGTGTATCTTGTAGTCAATGATTTAATGAAGATATTATATTTATACAAATTTTACCCTAAAAAAATATGCAACATGCCTTTTGTGTATTCTTTCCAGTTGCATGAAAAACAAAATTAACTCTATAATAAAAGTTCTTTATAATATGAAAAAAAAATACTCTCTTATCAAATATAGACCTAAATAAATAATAAATAAATGTATGTATTCCACTGGATTCTAATATGTTTACATGTGTATTACATATTAGAATGGGCAATTAATTGCTAAACTGTCAATTAGCCGGAAGATATAAATGAATTACTTGACAACAATACCTATTTCGTGACCATTGAGTGTCAGTGTTACATTGTTAAGTGAAAAGAAGTCGTGTACCATGTAAACATTCCAAAAGCACATTGGTCAGCCATATTATTGGCATATTGTCAGGAGTCGTATATCGTGTAAACTTTCCCAAAAAACATGAGACAGCTATACAACTGTCATAATTTTTCTTGATTGTTTAATTTTCAACCCACCCTCATTGTCAATTTTCAGATGTATGTCCAGATATAACTCTATCTGGTGTGTCTTTCATCTTAAGTTCATATCAATAGATGCAATCAACATAGTCACCAATCTTTGAATAAGGAACATCATTTATATAGCGGAATGTGAAGTTAGGTGATAATGCCAGCTTCTTGTCATTTTTCTTGAGAAGCTTCTATCGGAAATATTCCTTAAAATAATAATGGAACAAGTCGACAAGCAAAGGGGCACAGATTGTTTACTTAGGACTGTCAAGTGTCTTTTGAAAAACACGTTCCCCAAATGCAAAAATATCTCGAGCAGTTTGATGATATCAGTTTCTGTGAAACATTTGCTCGAATCAGGATGCTTTGATTTGTCCTTCCTTAAACTTTTGTATCTGCGTTGGTCATGTTGTTTATGAACCAACTCTTTTAATCTGTCTTTAAGATTAGAACGGGAAATTTTAGTGTAAAGAGTAGAAGTGTCAAATGCACGTATACTATTGCACGAGGAAAGAGACTTTGATTGTACGTACTCTTAAAGATCTTATGATTATTTTAGTATTCACATCTTATTCACACCAACCATAGAATAGGTATTTTCACAGCAATCCTGAAGCCCTGTTTTGATTGCTAAAAAAATATATGTTAACAATTTTGAGGATAAAATATTGTGGGGAACTTGTCATACCTAGCAATATAACGTTGTTTGTAAGGATATATATGTAATCTGGATATCCAGTCGACTGAAGGAAGATCTAGTTTTTCATATTTGGTTAAATTTCAAAAAGAACATAAAATCAACCTATGATTTGTCCGGATATCCTATCCTCTTTGTAAGCGTTGTGGAACTGTATGTTGTGTTTCCAAGTGAATTGTTAGCACCTTATTCATTTATAACGCAATCAATATAATGTGATTTACAAACAAAAAACTATATTGCTTGGGGCTTTGTCTTCGGGGACAATAATATATTTGTCATAGAGGTATAAGACAAGTGCTTAGCAATATTGGGGTGATGTATGATAGATGTAACACGAGTATTGATAATCCCATCAAGTTTTTATCCTGATTTATATCAACGATCTCACAGCCTTAACAACTCTGGTGAGAGTGTTTTTCTTTGTGTCAATAAGATACAATACAATTCATTCTGCAATGCACAGTTTTACAAAAAAACTATCTTCAACATCATAGTATGGCGATGAATACATTTTTATTTTATGGATTTGTGTAAAACTATTGTAAAACATTCAATATATATATTTAGACTCTGTAGGTTTTTACAACTTTCGGATTTTGCCCCTGCGAGTGAACGAAATTTGGTGAAAGTTTGGCCGTATCTCTTGCAAAATTCAAAATCTTATATCTTATACAGTACTTAAAGTGCATGGTAAAGTCTTGTGATTTTGAAGAACAAGATTTACATTTTCAACTATACATATGATAGTATGAAAAAGGAATAGACGTCCTTACAAACATAATGGAAACGGGATATAAAACATTCACTTAAAAATTCTTTTAAGGAAGTTCTAACGGATTGATTTTGTTATCTAAAACGCAGTCATTGGCTTTGACATCGTGCTTTATTACACCGAGCCTTCTGCTATATTTGCTTTGTTTATAATCATTGACTTCGCTGTAAGGATTATCTGACAAGAAAGTCATAAAGGTGCACGAAATTTATTGATTGGTTGATTGATTGTTGGTTGCTTAACGTCCAGTGTAAAATTTATTGAAGAATTGTTCCAGTGACTATATAATTTTAGGCGACAGTAGTATACCGATGTTCAAATCTCGGAAATCGATTAAGAAAAGAAAATAAAGATAACAAACAAAAAAAAGGAAATCGCATGAACTCTAAAAGAATCGAGACATGATGCGCCGAGAGGGTAAGCGTCTCCTGCTATGCATGCATCACCCGTTATACGAATCCACACTCAGTCAAAAATTTCACAATCGAGAACGGAGAAAGACACAGTCGATAAAATTACAGATAAGACAAATATAATGGTATATCTAAAGATCTAACACCGCGAAAACATGTCGCTAGTGAGTTGATACACAGACACATCGTACTGGTAAACCAATTTGTGATGGAGAGGGTAAAACTTATGTTAAGTCGACATTAGAAGTTCTTCCTCATAACTCAGTTAAAGCAGTTTTTGTGTAAGGAGCACACCCCGTTAGCGAAATTTGTAAAATGTGAATATGCACGAGCATAACGTATTGACTGACAATCGACGGACCGGGATGTTACCGTTTTTCTTCTGCGTTGATTTTACTTTTACATTTTAAATTTCTTTATTATACAATTCGAAAAAAAATAGAAAGTTTTAAATTCTTGTATATAAGAAATTAATTGTAGTTGCATTTTTGATGTATGTTTATTTGTTGGCCAAGTGTCCATAGACATTCTTAATACAAAAAGTATGTCTTAAAATAGTTGAAAACAAATATTAAATCCTGACCTTGATGAAAAATGTGCTTTTGACAGCTTTATTTTCTCCTTTATTTTGACGAAAATAATTTTATGAAATTAAGAAAGAAATATTGCCAATGTTTTGTCTATGTAATTGACGGTTGGTCAATTAAAGCGGCATTTATTATTATAAAAACATGAAAATGTCATAAAAAAGAAAAATGAGTTATTTTTATATCACATACGGAGTGTTTTAGTATTTTAAAGGTTAAAAAGGGGTATTTGTTCAATGATAAACTATATTCTTATATAAAATGTGAATATTAAAAATGGAACAATGAACCTCTTATTGACAAATTAATGAAGTGTTGACTATATGGTCTCGTTTTGAAATATTTTATGAGATAACACTAAACGAAAATCGTGGTATCAGTGTCATATGAAAACGATAAAACAAGCAAAAGCCGAAAAAAACTTTAATGTCCACCAAGCTTTATTAGCCACTGAAAAATTGAACATGAGGTTTCATAACTTTGAATTTTTCGAAATAGTAAGGATTTTCTATCCCAGGAATAGACAACCCGCATTTGACAAAACCTTTCGGAATTTTGGGTTTTCATTGCTCTACAACTTCGTATTTTATTTGGCCTCTTTAACTGTTTTGATTCGAGCGTCACTGATGAGTCTTTTTGTAGACGAAACGTGCGTCTGGCGTACAAAATTTTAATCTTAGTATATATAATGGGTTTATTCATATCTTTATTCTCATAAATCCAATGCATAACATCGGTACAGAAATAACAACAACAATAACTATTTACAATATATACAAAACAAGCGAGAGAGGTTACAAAAGTCATCATGAAAACCTCTCTTAAGTTTCATTAAAGACAAAAAGTACGAACTTTTTACGAGAACATTACTATAGTGATAAGAGTGTATCTCCAATCCCCTCGTGAGTTACTCTTACCTTAACAATTATACGGCTATCTTAGTATACACTTAGACTGCGAGTTAAGATAGCACTCTTATCAACTTTTCCGAAGTAACCGCCTTTGATTTTTAAGAGCATATTAGAACCCGCGGTAAAATCGGTAGTAACAGTCATCTGTGCGTTTAGTAAAACGCTCGAAAAACATACTTACAGAAATATTTTCAAACATTGAATAAAAACAAAAATGGCAGAAGGAGGTGCTCCAAACGGTCAAAAGAAAACAATAAAAGTCAACTTTAACAAAGATAAATCGGAAACAATGCTGACAGCTTTTTAGCAGAACAAAATGCTGTTACTCGGAAACTTTTCCGATTCTGTGATAAATGAATGGAAAAAAGATTTGGTCATCAAAAATGTCGGCAGTTAACACCAATTCTGGACGGCGGACGATGTTCGAAAGAAATGGCAGGACTTTTCGTCCTGTGTAAAAGGTTAAAAATGTAAGATAGATCGAGAAAGGAAGAAAACCGGTGCCGGAGATTGAAATTTTACTTAATCCTCTAGAGCAAAAAGCATTGGCTATCATTGGTTCAACTGCTGTTGGTGGTGTTGATGGTGGGAAAGACATATGCTAAGAGATAATGTTTGCATATGGTGATAATTGTGAACGGTGTTATTTTTTTTCTTTATAATGATCGGATCATTATTTCCTTTGAAAAGGCAAAAAATCAGTATGGAAGAAATCTTTTACAATTTGAGGCTCGCATTTCGGTTAGACATATATGCACTTTTAAATGTACAAGTACAATCAAGGTATCTAAAATTTTGGAACGCCAAATCGCCAAAAACATGGTAGTCCTCTTAATGTCTTTGGTTATTTGTGTTGTTTGATCTCTCTCTCATTAAAATATACTCCAAGTCTACTTCTGTTCGTATAAACATAACTTTAAGTGCAAATGTTAAAAAAAATATTTGTTTTGCTATGGGAAATAAAAAATATTTTGGATACAAATGAAAGAGGGCTATGCGATTACGCTTTGAAAATTCTGTGAAAATTTAATTGAAATCCAATATGTGGTTTCGGAGGATAAAAATGTGTATTCTTTTTTGTAAATAATGTAATTAAAACCCATGTTTACTGTGGACAAACCACAAAAATTACTGAAGCAGGAATAAAATAAGGGGCATACCTTAATGATAATCTGAAATGTTCATAAAAAAATCAGTTAATGGTTAAAAAGGGTTGCAGATACAAACTGCGAACAAACGAACAAAGACACAATGAACACTATACATACCGACCGACTCAGGTATAATATCTGCTAACACTGCCGGAGAATCTGAGATCTCTCCCGGATTTTTAATGGGGTTCGGATTCCTCATTAATTAGTTTTTGCTTCGCATCACGATGCGAAGCTATTATTTTCATACGATATTCACGCCATCTTGAAATCAATACGAAACATATATAGGTTTTCATTAGTTGCCTTATGATATGGGAAAGATTCTATTGGTTAGAATAAGAAATAGAATTGGGAACATGTATTTGACACGAGAAGATATCAAATACGGAAAATTTGCAGAGTGGGTATTCAAGATCTGATCCGATACCCGGTGAATGAATAATTTTCCTGTTATTGGTTTAATTTGCTATATATAGTGTCATGGTGTAAAGATATAAGTTTCATTGGTTTAGTTCGATATTTACGCGATCTTGAAATAAATATCGGTTCTGATTGGTTGCCTTAATGATGATGATATGGTTCTATCAGCTAGAATGATAACATGTCCTGGATCAAGTTCCGAAGCAAGGTCGTCGGGTCTGAACTTTCCCGGGGTCCTGCATTTGACTGCCGAGTTTATGAGATTCGGTCCTTCCTTGGAAGCTGGTATCGGATAGAAACAATACATAAGATAAGGACGAAAATTAGGGTATGGGTATTTAAGACACGATAAAAAATTATTGCTTTATTTTGACGTTTTTTATGATAATGCGCCGCACTCCATACCCTTTTAGAAAGGTTTAACTTGTTTATGTAGTGTTTTGAAGAATGTCTTTTCGTCATGACTTATAAGTTTGATTCTCCCTATAAAATATTCCGCCTCTTTTTTTTTAACAGGGTATAACAATACAAGCCAAAGGTAAATATGACAAACTCTAACATATCGAGTTAGATTTTTAAAAGAATAAAATTGTCTTGTCCTGTCAAGAGTACCCTCTAGTGTTAAGCTACATGTGTGATTCACACTTAACATTTTTGATGTACAGTTTTCCGTTTTTAAATTATGTAATTATAATAAAACTAAAGTTGCATCTCCCCCTGACAAATTTCGCTGCCCTGTTGAGGCCTTTCTTTGTTTTTTTTTTTTTTTTTATTCTTTTAAATGATGTAGAGAAGCTGTGCTGCAGCATAAGTAAATACACAAAAATGTCCTATTTAAAGGAGAAAGTTATGTATAAAAATAGAAATATGAAGATGTGGTATAATCCCTTTTTGCAGAGACATAAAATCTAGCTCGTGTTAAAATGAGGAAT